>JASGCC010002183.1:0-29941 GCA_030067915.1 Hydractinia echinata | reverse complement strand
GTTTGACATGAAAATACACCATGTCCTATAAGTGTTGATAATGATATTGTTACTCCTATTGTACAGGCATTTCTTACAACTTACAATTACTTAACCCTATTCGGTCCGGTTTTTTTTTCGTACATATGACATTCCACCCCTCCAAAACTTTTGATAGGCTTTTCCAAATTAGATCAAACTTGGCACACTCAAACATAGCACATCATGAAAGAATCAAAATGGCAGCAATAATTTCTTGCTTATGTCAGCACTTTTTCTGTGACATCACCAGAAGCATGAAATTTGTCCAAAATACCACTATCTGCTTAAAATGCAATTACTTTACTTTTAGAACGATAAATTTCTGAGCCAAATAAAACTTGTTTAATCGAATTTTTGAAAATTTTCAGGTGAAATCTGAAATAATCGGAGAATCGGATTAATCACGTGTCCAAACTTTAAAGAATAATTCCCCTTAATGGAATACAACTGTGTTGTGACTTTCCAGTTCCAGTTTATAAGGATTTAATAGAAATTTAAGGGGTGGGTTCAAGTAATGACTAATATCTAAGGCTCTAAGAGGTATGGCACCTAAGAGGTATGCTAAATAGATAAATATAACAACTCAGAGGTATCATAACCTTGTAGCCTAGCAAAAAAGAGTGATTAAGAATAACCCGGCAGGAGAGGCGGAATCCGTCGTGCCTCGGAGATGAAAAGGTTAGTTTAATAAAAAAACGTATTTTATCGCTCTCTTACCTTACTAAATGTTACTAACAGGATCTCTATTTTTTTATTTTTTTTATTTGAATTTCGTTCATTTTTATTTTAGGCTCTAGTTTTTTCAATTTTTTTAAGTGGATTTAACTTAATAGATCACGCAAATAATTTATATAATTCACTTAATCCTTTATCGACGAAGGGGGTGGCACTTTCCCCGTGTTACCATGTTACCTTTCTTGCTACCCCGGATTGATAAAGTAAGCTTCCTAAAATCTTATTAAACAAGATGCTGTGGATTCATTAGTTCCCAGGCCTTCCTGCCCTTGATTTATTAGCCATTATTTAGAACTATCAATATACTTCCTTGGTAATCCTTGTAAAATAAAAATTCGTATAACTTTTGTTTGTCTCAGTTGAGTGTTTAACTAGAACTTGAAATTTCGATTCAGAACTCTAGTACTTAAGTGAACACATATATTCTCGTTATTTTTCGGAATCTTGATGACGTCATAGATAAAGTAACATAAGCGTTTGCCGCGATTTTGTTGCTCCTATAAACTTTAATCATTTCACTAAATTTCATCACATTTGTATTACCATATCATTAGTTTCCTCTGGAAATAGTTTGATAAAAAAATCCAAATTAATTAGGGCTAACGTACACTAACGAATGAGAAAAAAGAACTATTCAGTATAATACATAAATACTTCCTATGATATAAAAAATATCCTTTATATGAATCGCATCGCAGTGGAAGGAATTTGCAGTTGGCCGAACTAAGAAGTATTTTATTATTCAATCATACCTATGACAGAATCGATTTGATAATGGACAAATCCACTTCCGTCCGACAACAGTGTATCCCTCCATGGTCTAATTGCATAATTTCTCACCTAAGAACAAAAAATATACAACAATTAAAATGTTTGCCTTAAAAAACACAAGGTTAAAATACCGTAAATGATTTTTTAAGGCTTTTAAGGGCGCTTATTCGAAAGGAGCGGTTATTCGAATAAGGGGGCGCTTATTTAAAAAATTGAAATTATATTGTTTAAAATTTTTTGCTAAAACAAGTATCTCTTTTCCAGGCAGCCTCTTCTATATCAGAATTTGTCACACCGAAGGAGAAGATGGGGGACTTCTCGGACACATTCCAATTACCAATTTAGAATGTCCAATTTCTTGGTGCGGCCAAAGAAAGAGAAATAGAAAGAAATCATTCAAAACAATAAACTCACAAAAAAAGGAATTTTGAACATGTAATAGAGATAAGAAAGAGAGCTGTGTACTTATAAATGCTATTTTCTATTTTATAAACTAATAAAAATTTAAAATAAGCGCCCTCTTTTGTTCCCAATTTCATACTCGAATAACCGCCCGGGGGCGCTTATTCGAGTGGGGGTGCTTATTTAAAATTTTCGTTTTCAGGGAGGGGTCGCTTATTCGAACATCTACGGTAAGTAACAAAAACGACACTTGTCATAATTTTGTATTTGCTGAACAAGTTGCAAGCCTAAAAAGAATACATAAAAAATCGACAAATAAGCGAGGTTTTTCAAAGTTGGCGTAAATATTTTATTAAGTGTTTAATACTAATGTATCAGTATATCTATCACACAAAAACATATCACACCGTTAGCACGCGAGTAAATTCTTCAGTCAAGAAAATATTATAAGAAAATCTAGACTAAATTCAGTAACAAAAGTCTACCAGTCCATCAAAAACGTACACTCAATTTTGGACGGAAAAATTCATGATATAGTTTTTGTCTTTGCTTATTTTGTGTTATAAACGCAAAATCTCCCATAGCACTAATTTTTTCATTCTAAATGAATTTTTACAAGAACGCACAAAATGGAAAATATTAAATACTTCGGTAGATTATAATACATTATATTTACCTTATCGTTAGGCAGAATTTCAAAATTTTAATAAGACACAATTTTAAGCTTTCATAGGAAACTCCAATGTAAATTTGTATAACTTTTGATGTATGATCATGAAATTATGTAACTTTCATATATCGGTTGTTGCAGTATCGAGAGAGATATTTTAAACACTGATTTATTCGCTTAACCCGATCGTTATCCAACTTTTGAAATTATCATTTTTTTAGGGACATTCTTCTGCTATCATTGATTAATATTAACACACGCGAAATGGGACTAATTTCTACCTTTAAACAGATTTGTAAATTATGGCTCAGGACGATTTCCAGAAAGATAAGTTCTACGTTTTTTTTTCTATTAACGCTATATAAAAAATGCTGACGAAAACAATTAATAACTGTGGCAATTTTTTTCTTGAACCCATTATATTACTTACAAACTGCATTAGTTAAGCATTACCTCGTGAAAAGAGGGCGGGTGCCAAGTGCCCTCCTCCAGCCTATTCTAGCCGGAGTATGGGGGCGAGTGGACCCAGGGGTAGTCTACTTCCCTCATATTGCGTTGTAAGTCATAAAATTGGGATTGAATAATTTCTGTCACATGACAATCAAAAATCATGCCTGAATAAATGAAGCATGAAGAGATGACTGTCAGTAATAAATTTTCCTGACGACTTAATTTTCTTTTAATATTTTTCAAGATCTATTATTTGGCATATATGTTAGACAATGTTAGACAATTAAATGATACTTAACTATATTTAACCTTAATCCGCCCACTTAATGAGGCGCCAATTAGAGATAAATCATAAAAAAATTGCTATGTTTTTTTAATAAGATGCAGTGTTTATTTAGTGCATTTTTGTTTGGAAAGTTCCCGTTTTATTACTTTGGATTAATGCGCCAATTAAGGCGCCAAATCCATAAAAACAGCAAAAACGGGGGGAAATTCGAAAAAAATTGCGGGGCGTAACTAGGGGTAATATTAACGCCCTGTGGCGTAAATGGGTGTTATTAGCAAAATGTGTAATGTTTCTGAACTATTTACACAGTACCATGATGAAAGCACTGATATATCAAGAAGTTAGAAAAAATTTGAGATAGTGCTATTAATAACGGACGTGTTATACCATATGCTTGCCGTACCACCTGCTTTTCTAAAAACATCGTTTCGTCCTTTTATTCCAAATATCACCTTTGTAAAAGTCACAGACAGATGTGTTTCTCCACACGAAAATGGAATTAAAATGAATATGCTCTATCATTAAATTTTGTAGCAAAAACCAAACAATTCTGACGAAGAAACTACTGTTAATGTTGCAGCAATAAGACCTCAAGAGGATTATGATATTGAAAGTTTTATCCTGGAAATAGAATCATGTCCATGTTTATGGAATACTACCACTAGGTCTCATCATGACCAGAACATGCGTATTATTACTGCTTGGAAACAGTTGTCCAAACGGTTTGAAAAACCAGGTCGGTTTGCTGTCTCTTTATTTTTAGCTAACCAGCTCTAACTATAAAGTAAATTTACACCCAATTCTGTTAAAAAAGAACTTGCGCAAACTCATATTATACGAACGAACAAGCATCAGGAATCACTTATAAACAAAGAAAATGTTATTGTTTAAACTTGCAAATACTGCCGAAAAATTCAATACTACAGGCGGTAAAGTAAACACTATACATGTAAAAATGTTTAAAAGATAAAATAAAATATATCCCTCTCATCACGGTTGCTGAGCCAGGTGTTACTGAGTCCAGTAATAAACCGCCTTTAAAGTGCCAGAATGGTTGATGGTGGCAACTAAATTGACAGTGTTGTTGAAACACACATATAGTAGGATAAGACAGCACTTTAAGATGTGGTGCGTCTTAGGAAGTTACCGAAGCAACCTGTTTAAACGACAAATTGTTTAATGATTAATATCAGAGCATTTGGACAATAAGGATGCCACCACAATTGAAAATTTATGTTAAACAATTGGAGTGATGAACACTGGGGACAAAACAACGTGTTGTCAGTTCGGGCCACTAGCAACAAATGGAAGTAACTTCCCGATGGAGAAGTACTTCCTGATCGGGAAGCTTCTTAACTGCCTTATCCAGAAGTAACTTCTCGATTGGGAAGCTCAAAATAAGTAAATCAAGCTTTAAATTGCTGAATATATAGATGGATTTTTTTGCTTTCAGGTAATTAATTTATAGACTTTTCGTTCATCAACTATCTGAACTCTAGGATTCGAACAACCATTGGCACCTAACCAAGAACTAACTCTAGTGGCGCCGTAGTTTAGTGGTTATAGGTCTCGCACTTTGTGCGGGAGACCGGGGTTTGAATCCCCTTGGCGGCGATTCAAAATGGGTGAGTGAATGTTACAATAACTCCGGGTTAACCCAAGCCATGTGAGGGAAATTGGGGACATAGCACACTGTGTGGGACGTTGGATGATGTCAGGAGTTGTCTAGTAGAGCGCAGCCCCAATTGGGTTTTAGGCCTAAGCACAGGGGACATTTGCTACCCAGTCCTCTTTGATCTAAAACATTGGACTTAGTTTTGGAAACGGCAGTACCATACTGATGAAGATCGAAAATTTATTTGATTATTTTTTGATTTTAATGATTATAACCAATTAAGTATTTTTTCTGTTGCACATAAACTTTATCCAACATTTGATATTAAATGTCCCACAGATGCATCTACAGAGACAGACGAACGGATGGGCGGACAGATAGATCCATCTTCTGTCATTAGAAAGAGTGGTTCTTCGAAGTGTGGTATGTCTAGGGTGTCAGACATGTGACAACATTAAAAAAACATTTGAAAGTAATATTACGGGCGAGGTGTATAGGATTATCCACTATTTGACTTGCGATGACAAATGTTTGGTATACCTTCTAACTAGTAGAGTTTGTAAAGTTCAATACATTGGCCAAACTACGGATCGGTTTCGTTTATGAGGGAATATACAGGGACGACATACACCGAGGCAAAGAGGAAGATCGAAGAGCATTTCAAAGGTTCAAAGATGTCACTGCAGAAAGATACAAATTTTTCTGCATAAGACCACTCTCAACTCAAGAAACTCATGATCAATTGGTTAAAGCAGGAGACTGTGAATTTGATCAAATGAACATAAAGGAAGCAATGAAGTTGGTGGTTACTCTACACACACCAATTCCTAAATTGCGAACAGCTGTCATAAGAGATATGACTTTTGAGCAAATGATGAAACTGGCACAATATATGGATCTTGCTCACCAAGAAGTTAGCTACATGAAGGCAAACACGATGGAACCTCATAAAAGTCATTCTGCGGAGAATATCGACCTTGACAAATTGGTTCATTATGCTGATCAGCAAGGTATGCAGCCTGCACGAAAAAAGCCTGTCAACAAATCCACAAAAATGGTCGAGTTGTGTCGTTATTGTGGAGAAACGACATCACAAAAAGAAAGTGGCAAAGCAACTCATTTTTTACAAGTTTGTGACAGCAAGAAGGTCAACTTGCTTATTGCACAGCCAGGACCAGAAGGAGGGCTATTTTACAAATATGGGGCACCACAAATTAAACCTGATGCAATGAAGGAGAAGCTACCAGCCTACATCTGTTTTCGTAGAAGTGAGAGATGCTGTTTGCGTCAGGTATAATGGAAGACGAGGTGGTGAACCAGCCCATCTGTTTCTTTAGTACTGGAAGGCCTTGGACGGGACATGGTTACGCCCAGAGACTCGTCATCAGTATTATCATGAAGGTAAGACTATAAATCGCATAACCTTCCAGGAAGGAAAGGGAGATAGGCCAGTGCCAGTTTTTTTTCCTATTTGATGTAATGCATGCAATAAATTTTCTTTGTAATGGTGCTGCAAGGAAGGATTCCTATATTCCTGACAACAACGAGTATGTTTTCGCCTTTTGATGGCTTGTTGTAAAAAAGCTAATTTAGAGGATAAAGTTAATGGAACAATGAATTGTCATCGTGTTTCAACTTTGATCGGATCATTTGTTCTGAGTAAAACAGAACAACAATTAGCTTTTGAATATTTCGGTCATAGTGGCAACGTAAATCGCAACATTTATCAAGCAGCTTCAGATGACTGGGTGTTACTTGAAATTGATTAATAAAGGTGCGGAGGAGAGCTGTTACTGAAGTCAATATAAAAAGACAGAATCTTCTACGTCGCTGAAAAAGTACGGGGCAGGTTTGCATCAACTGATTATTTACTAGTGACAGTGATGTGCATTAACTTGCATGTACCATTTATCTGCTATTTTTCTGAGTTCTCAGCCCATTAAAAATCGACCAGGATTGTCGCATAACATATTTCTATTTGAATCGTTTCCTAATGACTGATTCAACTTTTCAAGCAGCCTAAAAAGAGTCTGATAATAAAGAAACAGAATACGAAGTAAAAACTGTGTCTGAAGCTGAAACAGAGAAAGAAAATATTGTTGAATCTGTGAAAAGTAGTTGAATCTGTGAAAAGTGAAATCTTCATGTCTGTTTCATTTTTATTGTGTACGGTTGAAATGCATGGCTGGATGGATTAAACTCAACTCAGTTGCAATATTTTATAGTTTGTCTCACAAATTGGTCTCAATCGATTTAATGTTTTTGGGCGTTTGATTACTTCCGGGTCTCTAAAAATTAAGACCAGATACTTTTAACCTGCAAAACATTTTTGTAGTCAAGGAAGATGAAATTACTCTAAATATTAAATTATGGATGCATGAAAGTTTAAGAAGTGCACACATTTTAAAGTACAAAATGATTTTATAATTTCTTATAATCGCTATCTAGGAATACTTTCTATGATCAGATTTACAAAAGAGAAAGTTTCATGAGATAACGAAATTGCGACTAATCAGAGAAGGAAAGGCGGTGTATTCATACATCCAAGTTGTTATTCCTTCTGCTGCAACGATTATTTATTTTAATCCTCTTGGATAATTGTCTAAAGAACTTGTTAAGGTGAAAAAAATGGAAGTAAGTAGACAATGGATTACAAATTAAAAGTATTATTCTATATATTTACGCTAAACAGCTGTCTTAGTTCTCCCTTAGTTCTTATCCTTTTGCTAATTATAGAGTTGTGGAAACTTTTCGCATAGAAATTCTACAACATTCTTGCAAGCAGGGCAGCGTTTCGTGTGGCATCTTTTGTTTAAAAGTAGGAATACTTCTTCCAAAATAACTATATATCCAAATAGATTTGTAAAAACAATAGCTTCTTTTAGTTTGCGGAATGATTGATATTAGAAAAGGAAGAAATGCCTGAACATGGACAACAGGAAGCATCAAGTCTACAGAGAAGAGATCCTAAAAAGATTGGTTGAAGAGGGTACGATGGGTTTTATTTTTTCCTCACAAGTTATTTTAAAAGGTGAAATTTACCATTTTAATATGCTTGGTCCAGAACAATGATGCGATAATATCTGTGTGTGTAAATGCAGAAGGTTCAAGGGAAATCAACTAATGCTTGAGTATGGCATTTGTAACTGTGTCAGTACCTGGTAAATATTGTTTCACCTTTGTAATAAATAATTATATATAAATGTGTCGTTTTATTTAATAGGTTTGCTGTGATACTTGTTCGCCTGCAAGATGGTAGTCTCAAAGGAAAGCATGCCGGCATTTGCCATTTATCTGTTTTATGCTCGAAGTGTCACCTCTTGAATTTAACCAGGAAAGGAAGTAGTTGTTTAATAGACAAAGAAATTAATGTACGTTTTTTGTAAGGCTTAGATTAAAAGGCTATACATTTGCCTGCTTTCTCCTTACCTTGTGCATCAATTCGCACCTAACAATAAAGGTATTATTATTTACATATTATTATTTACAACGAAAACTTAAAAAATACTAGGCAAAAGACAAAATTCGGTGATTTTCCCCAAACAGATAGAAAAAAATATTGAACTTATACAGGAACACTACAACACAATATATTTTTCAAATTATATTTGAAATAAGAAAAGCACAGACGCAATCAAGTTATGTTTCTGTGAAAGATAATGAACCAATAAGGGACAAGTATATAGTTGTACAAGATTGGCCAGGGTGATCAACAATACAATTTATGCAAAAAAGCAAATTTGCCCTGTTCAAATTATTGTGTATATGTTATTGTTTAACTTAATAACTATACCTTTACAAGAACGTTACAGAAGTTTACGAGGAATGCTATTCAAATCCACAAATAATTGCATGCAGAAATGTGCAGGTTGTGGTAATGATTTTGCAAACACAAAGATGTGCTTAATGACAACGAAATTGCGACTAATCAGAGAAGAAAAGGTGCCAAACGGGGAAAGGAAAAAAAAATAATGTCCATTATCATATGGACAGAAAGTTCAGGTACAGATGTCTGAAAATTAATGAACCTCATCCCGTTCTGATTGCCTTAATATATGGCAATGCCTGAGGGGGTACCAAATCATTCAGGGGAGGATGCCTAAAATATAAGGCCTCCCTTTCGTTATGGGCGCTTAAGTATCTGCAACCAGCATAGGGGGTAATAAATATATCAGGTAAGGATGCTTAAAACACAACGGAAGGGTGTACCTTATATTTTAAGCATAAATATATGGTACATTTGGTACTGCCTATGGCGATTCCAGATCCTTATATTTTAGGGCATTTACACCTAAAATATTTGGTCCCCACCTACGACTTTGCTAGATAATTACCTGTGTTTCTAATTAACCGAAGTTGCACTTGTTTACCCGTACTATAAAACTTTTGTGCTAAAAAAGGTTGTCCCACTGTTTTCGCTCTAAAGTTGCAGGAAAGTTTGTTTTGGAAAAATTATATTGCACCCAAAACACCTTAATGCTGTGTGCACTTCACTCGATTTATGATATACTGCATACCTGTATATAATAAAGCGCTCCATCGGAAATTGTGGAACAGTTTACAATTCGTATTGATGGCTCCAAGGCCTTTCCAAGCTGGGTCCCCTGGTTAGTTAGTGTAATAAAAAAATTTGAACTTTGTTATCCACATGAGAAGTTAACTAGGCTATGTGTGCTGTAAATTTATAATCATATATATAATCATGCCCTGTTTCTCAATGGCTATGACACTCAGGCAAATAAGAGATCCAAGTTTAAATCTTGGACAAGGTTAGGAAAACATAATTATCTTAGATCTACAACAACTGGGGAATAATGAGTACATGATATTTATATAGCTATTTTGAGGATGATAGGTATTCTTTGAATCATAGTTGTTGCATACATTCATCACGAAATAGCAGTTATGCTTGTTCGTCGTGCCACGTCTCAAATCATCTTTTCGGAATAAGAGTCACTACAAATTTTGTTCTTCCATAATAAAATACCCTCTAGCAACAAAGTCACTGAGGAAAAGATTTCCAACATTATCAGAAACATCTCAATATCATATTTATTGCCTCTTTCCACGAAACAAAATTACGTCATAAACTCAACAGTGATGGATTTGCTGCTCGCTGACACAGAACCTCACATTGAGGTACGTATTTTAACATACAGTAATTTCACCTTCACATTACTCCAACAATGAATATAAACCATACAACTAAATATTTACATTCCTATTTTGTCTCTTTTAGTCAACCGGGGTAAAAACGGGACCCTAAGAACAAAGGGGTAAAAGTGGGACAGCTGAAAAAACGTTTTAGAAGGTTTTTAAAAAGGTTTTAGGGATTTAATTAGGTAAGTAACAAGAAATTTAGCATACCAAATTTCTTGGCGTATAGCCCATAGCAGATTAACCTACCATGCGCACCACGATTGAGTTTCTAGCAGCGATTTTTGACTCGCTAGATTCTGCATCGTAAGCTAAAGGATTGTCACAGCATTGAAAATGGTTTTCAAAGGTAATTTTTTTGACAGTAATTCACTTTTATAGTAAGTAACCGTTCTTGTCAACTCACCCAGGTATATTGTTATATGTCACTGACTTTCGTAATGAGATAAAAAAGATCTTTTTGTTATAGATGTGGGATATGGCCCTTCGACCGCACAAATTATCCTGAAAATCGTTTTGATCAGCGATTGAAATGCCGCTATGATACTTGGGTTGCAAATGGCAAGGAGGATCTATCGGCCGAGCAGTTGGATGCAATGTTTGAAGAGCACCTAAACGAAAATTCGGAACTATCATTGACTCCCAAAACTCAACCACGGAAGCTGAAACTGCCTACAAAGGTGTATAATTTTCAACTGTTAGAGTTATCACGCGTGTAATGATTTCTTTATCGATGCTTTAATTCTTTTTCCACAGGTCGGCCAGGAAGATTCGTCACCTCTTTTATCCCATGCGACAGCCCACAAAGTATGATCCACATAGATGAACCAACTATGTTTCCAAGTTCCTCCCGGCTGCAATGCGCACAGTTCTAGCAATAGCATCTAACAAGAATTGGTCGTTAAAACACGTGGATGTAAAATCAGCTTTCCTTCAAGGGCGAAAGATTGATCGTGATGTATATATGAAACCTCCTGATGAAGCAGCAACAGGTGACAGAATTTGGCGTTTACGAAAAGCTGCATACGGTCTTATTGATGCAGCAAGAAACTGGTATTTATCGGTTAGGGAGGTATTGTTACAGCTCGGTTGTTTACAATCTAATCTAGATAAAGCTGTTTTTCGATGGTATAAGAACGATCAGTTGCTTGGTGTGATCATTTTACATGTTGATGATTTTTTGTTCACTGGTACTGAATTATTTCATGAAACTGTCACAGAAAAAGTTGTTGCAAAATTCAAAGTCGGCTTGCGAAGAACCTATGCTTTTAAATATGTTGGGTTACATATTCGTAAAGACGACGACAAAATCGTTCTCCATCAAGACGAATACGTGAATGAGTTAAAAGAGCCTGATATTGTCGGACGAAAAGAGGATACAGTCTTATCTCATACAGAAATGAGATTTCTTCGAGAAACAAGCGGACAGTTACTATGGATAAGTTCGCAAACACGTCCAGATTTAAGCTTTGATACGCTAGAATTGAGCGTATCTCGTAATCAAGCTTCAACGAAAACCTTGAAGAGATGTTTGAAGGTCATCAGAAAGGCGAAGGAACGATCTTCATTTTCGTTATTTCAACCAATTGGTGAAAGTATTACATTGCATGTTTATGCTGACGCTGGTTTTTGCAATCTTCCAGATGGGATGTCTACTACAGCTGGTTTTGTAATTTTGATGGCCGGTGAAAACGGAAGTTGCCTTCTTGATTGGGGTTCCTCCAAAATCAAACGAAAAGTGTCGAGTACACTTGATGCCGAAATACTTGCATTGAAGGAGTCGTTGAAAAATGCGATTTATCTTGGATCCTTGTTGGCAGAATTTGTGTTTAATGATTTTGTTCGAAATCGATTTCCGATAATAGCTTTTATATATAACAAACCTACAGAACAAAATATCAGATCAACATAACAAGTCAAAGAAAAGAGACTTAGAATCGTTATTGGAGAAATTCAATGTATGATAACGGAAGGTGAAATTAAAGATGTGAAATGGGTTCCTACAAATGAACAAATTGCTGACGGTTTAACGAAACGCGATGTACTCAAGATGAAACTACTCGATTGGTAACTAAACGTTGTTTTGATTCATGAACTGTTATTAAACGTTAGTTGAATTATGGACCGGTTAAGGAACTTCATAGACTGTTGATGAACCATTCTGATTAATGGACTTTTCATTTTCTTTTGTACAGACTTGGATGTGTCGTTTGCTTTACAGTTTTTGGACTTGTCATTTTCTTCTTTCTTTGACAGGCTGACCTGTCAATCCTCGCTTTTCTATCATTTTTGTTTTTGTGTTGTTTTTTTTTATGTTGTTTTTTATCATATATCTTTAGTTTCTATTCTTCCCTATCAGAAACTTATAGGGATTTGTTAACCTTCATATTTGTTTATATTTTATAGTGAGAGCCACTGGAGGCTAAAATATATATATATATATATCGATAATCAAGAGAATACTGGGTTTTTCAAGTTGAATGATCAGTATATCTCTACACTGGGTGAACAGTTTCACGGGTACAGTCTTGGAATGGAAATGTATATATATGCCGCTTACTGTCACCCTTATGAACTAGTTAGAGATTGATATGCTTTACGAAGAGACGTGTTTTGAATCGCTCCACATCTAAACCTAAATTAGAACTTTAATGTACATGGCGCTGCGAGTAGTTTAAATCAGACAAGACAGTTATACTTGAAACGAACTTTTAACTCCTGTTACACACGAAAAAGATCGCATCGACGCTCGTTGTCAACGAATCGAAGTCCACACATCGAATCCTCCTGCTGAAACATTGAGAAGCAACACCACCATCTTCACAAGTATATACTATTTTATTTAATTCGACATTACATATCCACCTTTTGAGTAATTGTGAGTCACAAAAGTCTCGCCAGAGCATATTGTTTTTTCCAACCATTGGCATCCACGCATACGTCCAGTTCCTTCTTCGTCAGACACTGCCATTATTGATCCTCGCCTGTTTATTCTTGGTCACACCGCCATATTTGCGCTATTCAAGAAATCGCTAGTTCGTATCCACACTAGTACGAAAACAAACAAATCATTGCAATGGCAGACCAGAGCCCCCGCACCCCAACAGCACAGTCACCGCAAGGCGCTATGTCGGATGTACCGCCGACCGCAATGACACTAATGTTGCAAATGCAGCAACAGCAACTAGCTATGCAAGAACAAATGGCACGAATGATGGCCAATTTGCTACCGGCATCCGAGCCACTGCGTGATCAACAGCATCAACGTCCACAAGTGAAGCTAGAACGCCCAACAATCGAAGCGGATTCGACCGACAACTCATGGATCATTTTTAACGATGCCTGGACCAGATATAAAAGCATGGCCAAATTGAATGACGAAACAGAAATCCGCAACGAACTGCGTTCAGCATGTAGCAGCTCGGTAAATGAGATGTTGTTCAATTTCGTAGGACCGGAAGCCCTCCACAACGCTTCGGAAGAGCAATTGCTCGCCTTCATCAAATCAGTCTCCGTCAAATCGGTTCATCCAGAAGTATACAGACAGCAGTTCTTCATGCTCAAACAAAGTGACACCTGCTTCGTCTCCCGTCTAAAATCACAAGCCATGCTGTGTGACTTTAAACGTCAATGTAATTGTGCTACCGCACATTGTCTTACTTCCTATTCCGAGGATATGATCAAGTCGCAGGTGATTGCTGGCCTCAGAAACGCCTCACACCAGAGTAAGGTTCTCTATGAAGTATCTTTATTTCCGACTCCAGCCCTTATCGAACGTCTTCTCGTTCTTGAGTCTACCGCGAAGGCTTCTTCCCATTTTCAACCGCCGAGCCTACACGCTGCAACTATCGCTCCGATAATGTCTGCATATCAGAGGGCGAAAGAGACGTATCGAGCACCTCCACCACCGCCACGGCACAAAGTAGGGGGCGACGATAGCGGATCTGACAGACGGCAACAATCCAAATGCAGAGGTTGCGGACGTGCCCGACACCAAAATGGGCGCAAGAACTGCCCCGCATATGGGAAGACCTGCAACAGCTGTGACAAACCCAATCATTTCCATGCCGTTTGCGAGAGCTCCGGCTCAAATGCCATTACGAGCAATCCTATTGATCAACACGCAGAAGACGACGTGTCTTTCCTGTCGACGATCAGCTCACCGACGTCAACTTTATGACTAGCCGGAGGGATGCAACACGGTACCTGGAACGGACAAAAAATGATAATGGAGAAACCGGAACCACCACCAATCATCGATGTGCAGATGTCAATCAATACTGAGGCGTACCACAAACTAGGACGTCAACTGAACACTCGGAACATTTATCCATCGTGTCACATCAACGGTGTTGCCGATACCGGTGCCCAAACATGTACAGCTGGACTGAACCTACTGAAAGAGTTAAATGCGAATTCTAAAGCGTTGATCCCAACACGCCACCGCTTAAGAGCAGTCAACAATGATGGGCTTCAAATAAAAGGAGCGATCATTGCCGATATATCCTTTGCCGACAAAGTAACAACTCAGATTATTTACATTTGTGATGGCACCACAGGTCTATACCTTTCACAAACTGCATTGAAACAATTACGACTGATTGATAAGGACTTTCCGAATCAATGCGACAGCAAAGTATATACGACGGTTAACTCTGCAACATCCTGTGACGATGGAGAGCAAACAGCTCTGTGCGGTTGCCCAATGCGGACTCCTTGTCCGCCCCTACCGGATCGAATACTATTACCTGCTAATTCGGACAATCGTTCAGAACTGGAAAAATGGATCAAGAAATACTTCGCTACAAGTGCTTTCAACACGTGCACGCACCAAACACTGCAGACAATGACTGGTGATCCGCTAAATATCAGTTTCCTACCAGATTGCAAACCAGTAGCCGTCCACAAACCCATTCCTGTGCCACATCACTGGAATGACGCTGTAAAAGCCCAATTGGATGCTGACCTGGCTCTCGGTATTATCGAACCAGTACCAGATGGTACACCAACAACATGGTGTTCCAGAATGATCACTGTGCCGAAAAAGGATGGAACCTCGAGAAGTACCATAGATCTACAAAGCCTTAATGCAGCCGCCAGACGTGAGACACATCACACGCCTTCGCCATTCAACATCGTCAGCGTCATACCAACAGACAAAAAAAAAACCATCCTTGACGCGTGGAACGGCTATCATAGCGCCCCCTTATCAAAGGAAGCTCGTGACGCTACCACATATATCACGCAATGGGGAAGATATCGATATCGCCGTGCACCACAAGGTTTCCATGCCTCAAATGATGGCTATACTAAACGCTTCGACGATATTACTTCAAGATTCCCCTGAGTGGCACGTAGTGTGGATGATTCGCCAACGGAATCGTCTTTAACCCTGAAAAATTTCGATTCGCTGAGGATATACATGGCTACAAACCGACGCAAAAGTTACTTAAAGCAATAGCTGATTTCCCTTCCCCTACCAACATCACAGGGATACGATCATGGTTTGGTCTGGTGAATCAAGTATCGTTCTCGTTTGCTCAAGCATCAATCATGGCACCGTTTCGAGAGTTGCTCCAACATAACGGCAAGTTTTATTGGGATGACACTATCGAACAGTTATTCCAACGTTCGAAAAGGGAAATACTACAAAGCATCTAGGATGGTGTTCGAACGTTCGAAGCAAACAAACCGACCTGCCTCTCTACTGACTGGAGTAAAACTGGGTTTGGTTTCACGCTGTCACAGAAACATTGCTCCTGTCCATATTTGGATAACCCCATCTGAGGCAACGGACATTGGAAAATAGTTTACGCCGGTTCCCATTTAACGCGCCCGGCGGAGAGCCGATACGCACCTATCGAAGGAGAAGCATCTGCCTTGCTGTTCGCACTTGACAGTTGTAAAATGTTTACTATGGGCTGCCCCGATCTTATCGTTGCCGTCGATCACAAACCGTTGGTGCGAATTTTCAACGACCGCCGGTTGGATGAGATAAAGAACCCACGCTTGCTGAAGATCCGGGAAAAAACACCATGCACAAATTCCGAGTGATATATATTCCGGGCAAACACAATCAAGGTGCAGATGCAGTATGACGCATACCTGTCACATCAGTTGGGGAAGAATCGCCCTATTTTACAGAGGACATGGACTCCGCGATTGCAGCCTCGGTGCGACATAACTTCGAGCACTCTGCGACCTTTATCAAGTTGGATCGGATAACGACAGTAGCTCGTCAGGACACTCATTATCAAGAACTAATCCAAACTATTGAAACAGGTTTCCCGCCCAAGCGTGATGATCTCCCTGATCACCTCAGGGAATATTGGAAATGCGGGATTCCTTGTATACGTTACGTGATTTAGTTTTCATTGACGGACGTGTACTCATTCCATCCGAGCTTCGACGAGCCATCATTGACGAATTGCATGTCGGTCATCCTGGTGTTGGTAGCATGTGAAGCAATGCTAACCAGCGTTTCTTTTGGCCTGGTATGAGTGCGCAGATACAAAATCGTCGTGCGCAATGCCGCCGTTGTAATGAGATCTCTCCGTCAAACCACACGAAACCATCTACACCTGCTACCCAACCAGAATACCCATTCCAACTAACAGTGACTGACATATTTCATATGGCTGGGCGCAAGTACCTGGTGTATGCAGACCGTTTCTCTGGATGGACAGAGGTCGCTTCTATTCATATCGACTCCAAAGCAAAGACCCTTTGCAACATCCTACGGCGTTATTTTGTCAATTTTGGTGTACCAGAAGAATTAACGAGTGACGGTGGTCCACCTTTTGAATCATATGAGGTGAAAACCTTTCTACGTCTATGGGGTGTTAAGCACCGTACCTCTTCAGCGTAGTATCCCCAAAGCAATGGCCGTGCTAAAGCAGCCGTCAAGAGCATGTAACGCATCTTGACTGACAACATTAGCCTGAGTGGATCGCTCGATACGGACTAAGTTGCCAAGGCCCTGCTATTCCATCGCAATATTCCGCCACCTGATATTGGGACTTCCCCTGCAGAACTGCTATTCGGTCGACCCATTGCTGATCACTTACCGAATCCCGTAAACTTCGGTAAGGAATGGTTGGATCTTGCAGAATCGCGTGAGAAGGCGATGCTGAAACGATTCGCACATGCAACAAGAGACGAAACATCTTCGCCACTAGCTGAGCTGAAAGAGGGTGAATTTGTGTCAGTGCAAAATCAGCATGGCAACCATCCGCTTAAATGGGACAATACTGGGGTGGTGCTCGAAACCCTTCCCAACAGACAATATAGAATCCTGGTGGACGGGAGCAGACGGACTACTCTGCGAAACAGACGATTCCTACGAAAAATACCAGGCGAAGTGCGTATTTACGTTCCTGATCCGTCACCCCCTCTACCATCCAGTAGCCTGACGCTGAATACATCAACACCGGCGATTCCACCAGTAGCTATTCCACCAGTTCATCCACCCTCACCATCACTTCCAGAACGTCCACTTGACATGGGAATCAACACCTCGACCCGTCAACCAACTGATGATCCAATTGCCATCAGGAAAGCCACTCGTACCCGGAAATTGCCAAAAAGATTTTCGGATTACGAAATGAACATTTGAAGAGACATTTTTGTAAATAAAAAAAATAATAAAAAAACAGCTTGTATATATATATGCCGCTTACTGTGGCCCTTATGAACTAGTTAGAGATTGATATGCTTTACGAAGAAACGTGTTTTGAATCGCTCCACATCTAAACCTAAATTAGAACTTTAATGTACAGGAAAGAGCACTGTGGACACATCCATCTGTCATTTCCAGACATATGTAAAACAATATATATCACAAGTTGTTTTAATTTATATTATATATGAAATTATAGATTGTCATTCGGAAAGGCAAAGGGCAAAGCAGCTTGTTTTTTGAATAGCTGACAACCTGAAGAATAACAGTTCTAAAGAATACCCATAAAACGACCCGTTGTTCCCAATATACGCACTGCTTAGAGCGAAAAAATTTAAAATTGATGGGGACTGCTTACGAAATGGCATTGAATCCTAGTATGTCTCATCGTCACTTAAAGGTTATTGTCGTGGAAATAAAGCAAGTAACCTTTGCCTTTACTTGTTTCCAGGTTTTTTGTCTGTTCTTGCTTGGCAGGTGTGAGGCGACATGTAAGATAACCAGCTTAACCATTTCTTTTCTTCCTGTGTAGGACGTGAGACCATATATTATATCGTGACCATTCGTTATTTCAATGACCTCTTCACCTGAACATCAATCATGAACACTGTAAAAATATGCAATGCATTTTGTTTATTTAGATTCTGTTAGTCGATGCTTATTTATCAACCGATGTGCTGAATCTCTAGCAATCAAACACAGAAAGAGGCTTTAAGCTTTCGTGCGCTCAAAAATGCAGATTTAGTGACACAACTCAGAGTAAATTATGAAATAACAAGATGTAATTGAGTCTGGTCTAATGATTCTCTTGAATGAATTTGTAGAGGATAAACCCCCTGCAGATGGTAAAGCAACGCAAGAATTAGTCAGTTTGAAGCTATGCAGTTATCATAATCGCTTCAACGGAACGAAATTTAAGGTGATACTTGAAAAAACCGCGATTGGAATATTTAGCGGTCGCCAAATATCCCGTCTTTAGCATACCGTTTTGCTACACGATTTTACGTATTTGTGCATGAAATAGCGTATGCAAGGACCATAGCGATGTGCCATCCCGCGATGTCTGTGGACCCATGTTGTCTGATATTTTGAACTGTAGAAAAAGACAATATGGGCAGCCCTCTGACAATATGGGTAAACTGATAATTTAGTGCAGCGCGGTTGTTGTGTGTGGATCGTGGGTATTGTGTATATCTAGCTAGCTATATTTTCCTCAGTTTGTTTATATAAGTTTGTTATTTTACTTTGTTTTTTTTTATCCTTTTCAGGGATAATTTAGATTTGAGTTTTTAATGGAGAATCTTTTGCCTGAAAATGATCTGGGAGATCATAAAAAACAGTTCCAGGCCTGGTTCGAGGTGGAAGCGTGCAAAAAGAAGAGTTCAAGGAGCAAAGTGGGACAAAAGCAGTGCAGTAAGTTCCATTCATTTAATATATGCTACATACATGTAACTTTATTGTGGTGAAGTGAATTACTTGTTTAAGCTCGAGACGATATGTAATGGTTTTCTGGGTTGCCGCCGCTGGGTTCCAAGTCTACCTTTCTAAGGGGCGGTTTCTTGGTCAGCCCAAGCATTACGATACGATTTCTCAAGTGTTCATGTCTAAGGTCAGAAAGCTTTTCTGTTTCCAGGTTTGCTGCTTTTTATTCTTTGTCACAACCTCTCTAAGGGCTGGGTTCCAAGTCTACCTCTCTTAGCCCTGGGCTCTGTGTCAGTAGGTAAAAGCAAAAACGATACGATTTGCAGCTTTCGACTTTTCTTTTTCCAAAGTTTAACAAAAGTTATTGGTTTTGGCGGACGGTGTCAATGAATGTGGCTGGTGTCTTGCAGGAGGCAGACTCAAGGGCCCGCACCAGATCCCAAGCATGAGTGAATTTCACCAATCCTCGTGTTTCCGCATTCATAGGTGTTTATTTCAGTACATTCGAAATCCATTAACTTTCCGATTATCCCTGTAAAGGGGAGAATGCAGAAGTTCTCCAGCAGCTTCTTATTCTTTGGAGAGAAACCTCCTTTTTTAATTAAACTTTCCGTCTTAAAAGACTAGTTTTATCTGCATTGCGATGTAGTTACTCCTATTCTCTCAATCGTGACTATTTTATTCTTCCTTTTTTTGTAGTTTTCACAAACAATATCTAAAAGATTTTCTGAATCCTTACGGGAAAGCGCACAGCGCTGATTTCCTGTCGACTGAACAACTCCAAAACCGCTTAAAACAGTACTCCTGCGAGTTTCTGTGCCGACCAAATGTTGGTCTTTCAGAGTGTGCGCAGTCGTTACACAAAAATTTTGAATGTATTCAAGAACTGCGGAAAAATATTAAATCCAAGTATTTTAAAGCACTTAACGCTTTTTTGAGCCTCATACAGAGGCTCTAAAAAGTGTTGATGCGTCATTCAAAGGCCATAAAATGCCAATTGTTGATGCCCTTAAGGAAGTCTCAACATTACTGACAACTGATGATGCTTTTGTGAAGGCTTACATTTTATTTCATAAAATCTCAATCGATCTAATACTGAATCCTTACAACCCAATCGGCTCAACTACATTCAGCTAGTGGAGCCCGGACCTCCTTCCTCTTTACAATTTCTTCGCGATCGAGGAAGGAGCTCCGAGAAATTCATTTTCGAAAGATTCATATCAATCGAGTTATTTCACCGACATCACCGACTAGTGAATAATAAATTTCATCAAGATGGATTCTTCCAATGTTGTTGATCCTGCTGTTGATCAGATTGACGATAGTAGGGAAGAACCTAACATGGAAGATAATAGCCAAACAACAAATCAGCAGTATAAACGTTTTAAAGTTACCCGGGAAGAGGATGCACATAAGTGGTCCCTTCCTGAGGAACTCGCTGAGTATGCCAACGAGGCGTATGCCAACGAGGCATCCGAACAGTTCATTCCAGACAAGGAACTAAAGGAGCAAATTATGTTTGAGGCTCCGAGACCGTCGAACTTGGATGCCATAAAATCATTGGACGAAACTTTGGTCACCATCTTGAAAAGGCAAAACCATCAAGGTTATGAGCTGGATAAAACCTTGAAGATGTTGACCTATGAACGTCGTAAGAATGTTTTGACTGCTATATCGAATGTGTCAACCGCTCAAGCGTCACAAACTTTGAAGGACAAAGCATCACTCCTGCAGATGCATGACGATGACCTTTTTGGTAAAAAGTACAGAGAACATATGACAGAGACGAACAAGAATATCAAGCAAGATTGTATGGTCGTGCCACCTCCGGATAAACCCTCATCATCATCAGGTTCGAAAAAGAGGTGGTTCAACAAAAAGCCCTTTCGAGGGGGCCCCTCCCATTTCAAGACGAATGGTGGGGGGCGAACAGAATACAAGTCACGACAGCCATACTATAAAGGTAATTCCTTTTCAAGTATTAGAAAAGAATCCTTGTCTCAACAATCTGTCACTGCCACAAACCGAGAATTGGGTGAACTCGGAGGACCTCACTCGGGTTCATCCGGTAATTCTAAATCTGTTTTCAGGCCTAAAAATTCCAAAGGCCCCTCTGGCTGGGCGTATAAAACATTTTCTTCCAGCCTGGAGAAGACTGACTCAGGACAAAAGTCTGTTGTCAATAGTCCAAGGTTACGAAATACCATTCATTTCGGCACCGACTCAAACAAGGGTGCCTCGGCCCCCGACATTGAGTCAACAAGAAAAAAACATGGTAGATGGAGAAGTGACAGAAATGTTGAGAAAAGGAGCCATCAAAAAAGTAAGTCCTGTAGCAGGACATTTTATAAGCAATCTTTTCCTTGTGGGGAAAAAAGATGGAGGAAATCGCCCAGTCATAAATCTAAAACAACTCAACAAATTTGTACTACAACCATTTCAAAATGGAAGGTTTACATTCACTGAAATATCTCCTAAAAGAAGGGGATTGGATGTGCAAATTAGATCTAAAGGATGCTTACTTCATGGTTCCTTTGCACGAATTTTCCAAGAAATTTGTGAGATTCGAATGGAGTGGAAACCTGTACGAATTCCTCTGTCTTTGTTTCGGTTTGGGTCCTGCCCCACGTATGTTCCAATAGCCATTCTGCGTCGTTTGATGATACGTATAGTTATATATCTAGACGACATGTTGATTTTAGGACGGTCCAAAGAGGAGGTCCTCATGGCACGGGATACTGTGATTTATCTTCTACAACGTCTGGGATTCCTAGTGAATTTAAAAAAATCACTTCTTATTCCAACCCAGGAAATAGAGTTCCTGGGAATGACTGTGAACTCACTAACCATGTGTTTGTCTCTACCAAAGGGAAAGGTTTTGAAAATTCAAAACCAGTGCTTGAGTCTGTACAAGGCAAAACGTGCGACCATTTTGGAGATAACTCAGTTGTTGGGAGTTCTGTCTTCAACTATTCAGGCAGTGCTTCCAGCCCGTCTGGAATTTCGTTTTCTTCAGCAGCAACAAATTTGGGGGTTAAAAAATTCAAAATCTTACGCCACCCAGATACAATTGAACCAGAACTCTCAAGAGGAGCTTTTATGGTGGGTGAAAAATTTGGAATTGTACAACGGGCGCACTCTTGTTCAACCTCAAGCACAACTGTTGTTACAAACCGATGCTTCCTTGAAGGGCTGGGGAGCAGTGTGCCAAGGCATAAGGACAGGAGGGATGTGGTCCGAGACAGAACAGATTTTGCATATCAATGTTCTGGAACTACTAGCCATCAAACTAGCCCTTTTGTCGTTCCACAAAAGGAAACATTTTGCATCGATTCATATTCAAACCGACAACATGACTGCATTGTCTTTGATAAAAATATCCAAAGAAATTTGGGATTTTCTTATGCTACATCAGATCACGATTACTGCAGAATATCTGCCAGGCAGTCTGAACATCAAAGCAGATTGGGAGTCACGGCATACGGAGGATTTAGCGGAGTGGAAACTGTGTCCAAGCATTTTCAATCAGATTTCTCTGAGGGTGGGAGTCCCCACAATAGATCTTTTTGCATCACGCCTTTCTCATCAAGTACCAATGTATTATTCGTGGAAGGCAGATTTGTACAGTATAGGGATAGATGCTTTTTGCCACAATTGGGATCAAAAATGTCTGTATGCTTTTCCTCCGTTTGCTCTGATTCACAGGGTACTGCAAAAAGTGGAGAGAGAACATGTTCCTTTACTCATTCTGATAACACCAACATGGCAGTCACAAACATGGTACCCGGAACTGTTACGTCTGTCAGTAGGAAACCCATTCTGCCACTCTGTCAAGATCTTTTAAAAAATCCAAAAGGGGAAAATCACCTGATGGTAGAGACAGGCACATTACAGTTAGCGGCCTGGATGCTTTCCGGCAAACTTTGCTTGAGGAAGGAGTTTCAACAGTGGCTTCCAGACTCATCATCGGTTCTCGACGAAAGGGTACTAATGCAAATTACTCGTCGTCCTGGAATAAGTGGGCTGGTTGGTGTGTGGAACAAAAAGTTGATCCATTTCACTGCCCTTTAAAATTTGTATTGAATTATTTAGCTGATCTGTTTAAAGAAGGTTATGAATATAGAACTATTTGTTGTCACAGATCGGCCATTTCTGCATTCCATGATAAAATTGATGGAGTGACAGTTGGGGAGCATCCCAGAGTTAGTTCACTTATTACAGGTGTTTTCAATGAAAAACCTCCTCAGCCGAAACATACTTTTATTTGGGATGTACAGATTGTTATTGACTATATAAAGAAAAACTTTAGTGACAACAATCAGATTTCTATGAGGTCATTGTTTTAAAATTGGCCATGTTGCTAGCTTTGACTTCAGCATCCAGATCCCTAGGACTTCATCATTTGGATACTAAGTTTATGACAAAAACTCATGATGAATATAAGTTTATCTTTGGTAAACTTCATAAATCATGGAGACAAGGACAGTCTAATCCCTTTGTTGTTTTTGCCAGTTATCCAAACGATGAGGATTTATGTGTGGTTAAAACATTAGACATTTATTTGGAACGCACTAGGGATTGGAGAAAGAATTCTGGGGATTCTCAATTATTTTTGAGCACTGTTAGTCCTCACAAAGGTGTGGTTAGTTCCACAATAGCTGGTTGGATTAAGACCGTTCTCTCCAAAAAGCTGGTATAGATACCAAAGTTTTTACTGCACATTCAACCAGATCTGCCTGCACATCCAAGGCAGAACAGGCCGGGCTATCAGTTAAAGCAATTTTAGAACGAGGCTCTTGGTCTAAAAAATCTACTTGGCAGCGTTTTTATAGAAAAGAAATTTGTACTACAACTAAGTATGAGAATTTCCAGAATTCCGTTTTTGTTAGAACAGGCACGCTACGAACTGAGGAAGGAGGTCCGGGCTCCACTAGCCGATTGGGTTGTAAGGATTCAGTATTAGATCGATTGAGATTTTATGAAATAAAATGAAGGAATTACGTAAGGGCGCGAAGCGCCCGCAATGTAATTCCGATTTTATAAATAAAATCGAAAGAAGATCTAATACTGCCCTCCCACCCACGCCTGTTATTATTCTTTATGGTCAATTTGTATTTTAGATTCAAAGTACAACTTCGCACACAGATCATCGAATTGGCACCGTTAGACAATTCTGTATACATATCAACATTGTTTGTTGTTGTTTTTTTGTGAATAATTAACATGAGTGTTAATCATTATTTTTTCATTGTTTGCATTCCCTTTCAAATTGAACGAACATAGAGTTTTTCACCCTTCACAAATGTTCAAGGTTATGAACTCTGCGTGCATATGTCTGCGCTGCAGTGGTATGAGCTTCTTGTAGATCGCCGATTGGGTTGTAAGGATTCAGTATTAGATCTTCTTTCGATTTTATTTATAAAATCGGAATTACATTGCGGGCGCTTCGCGCCCTTACGTAATTCCTTCATTAACCTATTGGGTTATCTTGGTGCTTCACTTTACAGCTTTGCCACACATTTTAGTGTAGCACATTTCGTATTTACCCAGCAAGACTGGATACAAAAGAACATGCTACAATGCCTTCCCGAGTTTGCTGACTTCTACGCAAATCCAACACAGGCATCTTGGTAGAGCCAGCAAAGGCGCAGGAAGATAGTCCAGACCTGGAACAATTATTTCAAAACTCATTTTACAATGATGAAGATGATGAAGCATTTCATTCTGTACAAACAACAAAACATAAACATGACGACGATAAAAAACCAAAAAAGTCAAAGAAGAAGAAGTTATAAAAAGGACATTTATTGACGCCATGGTTGAGGACATTGTTTTTACTGATATATCTATACGTTATACTTTATTGTATACTTTTTAAAACGTCATTCGCGTTTTCCTTTACACTTTTCTCAATAAACAGTAGCGAGAAATCGATACTGTTCATTGAGATCTCTATTACTAAAATCTCTGTCGTGTAGGTAGCAATTACAGGGGGGGGGCTTGTTTCCGAAGGTTACTGCACCGACATCAGTGGTCAACATAAGTGACATTTTTCATAAAGTTAGCGTTTTACACAAAGTCACTGCGTCACCATCAGTGGTGTCCCTGTCAAGGGAGGGTCGGGTCTGGCGGGGTTTTGTCAAAGGGGTACCACTATAGCCTAGTTAACTAAGCTTTCTTTTTCGAGTTGATAAATGAGTTTCTCTCAAACTAAAGCTTAGACGCAAACGAATGACTCAGCGGAAACCCCGGGTTTAAATTGGACAATGTGACTAATCGCTTCGGAGGCCATTTTAATTTATCTGTGAGTTGTTTACCAAGCTTGGCCACATCTTACTCTGGTAAAAACTTTATAGTTTACTAATGTTTGTTAGGGTGAGTGAAACCACTCGCTGGAATATTCGGATGAAAAGGGCTTTCCCCGACATGAACCACGTGAGCAAAGAACAATAGAATTAGCCAAACAAAAAGCGCGGCCAGATCGTTTGAGACCCAGCGTAATTTTTCCCACCTTAACTACTCCGATTTCCCGGTGGTAAGAAAAATTACGCTGGGTCTCCTGGCTATACCACTAGGTGAAACAAGGTTACACAACACAGTGAGACCGATTGGGAGATAGCCAAAAGAAACCACTCCAACTACTAACAAAAAAACCCACTGGTATTGTGACGACCAATAAGCCAAAACAGTAAGACTTTTCATTGACCTCTTTAACCTTGAAAATAGACAATACATGAAAATAATCATGATGAACACTGTACAAATATGCCATGCATTTTGTTAATTTGGATTCTGTTAGTCAATGCTTATTTATCGACCAATGTGGTGAATCTCTGGCAATTAAATACGGAAAGAGGCTTTCACGCTTCAAGCTTTCGCGCGCTAAAATGCAGATTTAGTGACATAAAAGAGTAAATTATGAAATAAGATGTAATGAGTCTGGTCTAATTATTCCCTATCTTTGTAGAGGATAAACTCTATGCATATGGTAAAGCAATGCAAGATGAGGTGTGTTAGAGTCAGTTTAAAGCTATTTAGTTATGATAACCGCTTCAACGGAACGAAATGTAAGGTGATACTTGCCAAATCGCGATTGGAATATTTACCCGTCTCCAAATATACCGTCTTTAACATACGGTTTTGCTACACGATTTTTCGTATTTGTGCATAAAATAGCTTACGCAAGGACCGCCGCGAGACTCCTGTAGAGCAAATACGATCAAATTCGCCCTGAATTATATATTTTTATTTTTGTCTTGCTGAATTCCGTCATTCCGTGCTTAGCTCTCGTTGAGGTCGGACGTATCTAAAACGCTCCGGTCTTGGCGCGCTAAGTCGAAGAAAGAAAAAAGAAGACTAAAGCTTGAAGAGCTCCTGCTTTGACAGCTAAGTCCTTTTTGATTTATTATATATTGTACTGCCTTCTTTACTTCATTTATATCTTTTCATTTTTCAGTTTTCAATGCTCTGGCACAATCAGTAAGTGTTACGCAAGCAGCACAAATGTTTGGTATGGAGAACATGTCATTCACAAACATGCTGACTGGACAAAAACAATAAAGTTTACAATATATACAATATATATATATATATATATATCAGTTTATATATAACCAATATTCTTTGGAAAAGTAAAAGACACGATTTATTTTTGTAACTTAAAATTAACAAAATAGTTGTTGATATGTTGTATCATACTTAACTTCGCCTAACATGATCTAATTGCCACGATACCATACCGTTTGTAGTCAAAAACTACTCTTTCAATGCATCTCTGATCTGTGAAGCATCTATAGCAGGCCTTGAACCACGAACATTCGGAACAGAAGTCAAGCCGCCAGGGTCTTGTGCGCCAACTTGGCTCCACCATTCGCCCGGTTTTATTTGTCCAGCTGGAGAATACATGGCGTTGTCTGTTTGGCGCAAGTAATTATGCAATGTAATAGCAGCTAAAGAGTATCGCTCTGCATTTTCTACGCTTGTTTTGATAGGTCTTGAAAACTTTCTCCACCGAGCTCGCAGTATACCAAACGAATATTCAATAACTCTACTGGCTCTTGATAAACGGTAGTTGAATATATTTTCTTTTTCAGCCAGTTTTGTTGGGTAAGGCTGCATCATCCATCCCTTCAAAGGAAATATTTCATCTCCGACAAGGAAATAAGGTAAGAGTTGATATTCGCATCCAGGTAGAGGTCAGTCGTTCGGAAAATTAATCTGGTTGTCAGCAATCATCATTCCCATATTACTTTTTGATAAAACACATGCATCGTTATTACTGCCATACTGTCCTACATCAATTGCTGTGAAGCAGTACTTTGCATCGCACACAGCCAACAAAACAATGCTAAAGAAGACCTTATAGTTATGGTACAATGAACCAGTATCTGCAGGGCATTCGATATTAATATGCTTCCCATCCATAGCACCCAAAACATAGACTGGTGCTAACGTTGAATAAAGAGCCTGGCATGTTTCGGTCACGATCCTTGATACTGTTATATTCTTATTGTACAGTTAATAAAATACTCATCGATAAATGGGTCAACATTCAAAGATAACAGGGCAGTTAACTGCTTTCCCATGAAACATCATGTTTTAAAAGTTCCATCCCACCCAACCGATGACGTATCGTTCAATAACAACTACCACTTAGTTGCAACCATCAACCATTATGGTACATTGACAGCCGGGCATTACTGGGCATTTATCAAAAACCAGCAAAACACCTGTGACGACCGCTCTATTTCCGAAGTGTGTTCTTCCCACCTTAACAATTCCTCGGCTTACATACTTTTTTTTGCTAGAAGTTAGCTTGTTCCTATCCACAAATTAAATGGGGGAGGGAATCTTTCCTTAGCGGTTTCTATTTACCCCAGCTGAACCTTGTTTGGTCAGCTTTACCATAATCTTGGAGTTTGCTCACTCCTCTGTCGTTCTTGGGAACCTATAAGAAGCATAGCAAGGGGGCTTGACAATTTGTCTTGTCTTTGGGGCTGACGATCCCACTTGTTACCCCAGTTCAGTAGGGAGGCATAGTTTGCTCGCTTTGTCTACAGGATTGACGATCCATTTATTTTTTTTATTTCATGTGTACCTATTTGATTCGGTTTGAATTGCTTTTTTGTTGCTGTGTCTATCCTTTTTATAAATGTTTGTATTGTGCTCCTAATGTTGTCCTGCTATGGTTAATGGTTTATTTAATAAAAATCCTTGTAATAAGGGAGATTTTGCTTAGATGCAAAACCTTTAGAGGGTTCGACCTCTACATTTTACTACCGTTTGTCATTAGACAAGTATTATCATTACAGCCAACTGTTTTGTCACCTCATCATCAACTTCTGTTCACCGTAGCGGTTTCAAGATCGCTAGGAAAGACTAGCTGACACTGGGAAAGACTAGTGACACTGGGAAAGACTAGTTTTATTCCTTGAATGCCTTGACCGTTCATGGACAAATCTTTTGGATATGATTTTAGTTTTTCTTTTACTCGGACCTTAATCTACGGTACGCGCCGTACGCGCCAATAGAAAGGCTAATAGGTTAATTAGTCGCTAGCGAATCCTCACAGTAGTGGCGAAACTGTGAAAATTATAGCTTAGCCCTGTGTGCCAGGCAACTCAGGGTGGTCTCAAGTCCTGTGCATAATACTCACTGTAGCAATTGATGATTCCTTAACCAACCCTTCCGATCGTTGCGGTGATTCTGATATTGATTTTGAGGTGACAAAATCAGAAATTCCAGTCAGACTTGTCGCAATATCATCTTTAAAAACCTACAAAGTTGTTCTTCAGGATGTCTTCCCTAAAAGTGGTGCTGAAAAGCTTAAGAAGGTGAATGAATCTCAGGATAAAACCCACAAGAGACATTCCCTTCACACTGAAGAGAAATACCTGAATAACTTGCAATTAAAAACTCCAATCCTTTTGGGTAAAATGGATGACAATCGTTGGTCTAATTTAGATAATACGGTCTCCAATATACTTTCAAACAAACTATTTACAATAAAGGTGCAAATATTTTTGGCCATCCCATACGCAAAGGTGGCCGAATCCTGTCCGGGAAAAGCCGTAGAACTACCCATTGCATTAATCTCATCAAAGAAAAGAATTCCTTGTTTCCCAAATACACTCCTGTCCTAATTATTTGCAGAGGAAAGAATTACAACAGCTCCTCACCGACGTAAAAGGTAAAATACCCTCTTGCGCCGCGCAGAAAGGACCAGAAGAAAACGTTATAACTTCAAAATAGCTCAATCAAATTTTAGAAACAACCCTTATAAAACAGGCAAGGATCTGCTTGAACCAAAGTGTCAAATCAGTTTGAACGTTGGCCAAGACACTTTAGACGCTTACAAATCCCAGTTCTGTTAGAGACGAGTTTTATGATGTACCGTTGGGAAATTAGATGGATTACCTCAAACTCCATCCCTTTCAAAAGTCTTTTCCGTCATCTCCTTTAAAATATGAAGATTTTTAAGGTTCTTGCAACACTCGTAACGCTTCTTCCCCAGGTATTAATGCAATACCTTACAAAGTTTATAAAAAATGTCCACGTCTAAATAAATATATTGTTTAATGTTTTAAAGAAGCCCGCACCAATAAGTCTGATCTC
Organism: Hydractinia echinata; assembly: GCA_030067915.1. Classification (NCBI taxonomy): domain Eukaryota; kingdom Metazoa; phylum Cnidaria; class Hydrozoa; order Anthoathecata; family Hydractiniidae; genus Hydractinia; species Hydractinia echinata. The sequence continues at coordinate 120 of JASGCC010002183.1, read as the reverse complement.
GTTCCATTGGTTGGACATTGCAAATGCATATCCGTCAATACCACATAAGTTAATTTTCTTTGCACTACAAAGATACGGTGTTCCCAAAATTGGATAGTTTATTAAAAACTGTTACATTGG
>JASGCC010002182.1:0-29941 GCA_030067915.1 Hydractinia echinata | reverse complement strand
CGCGAGGGTGATTCATGCAGATGTTATTAACACCATTGCAGGGGACATTGGTGTACTCGTGTTGAGGAGAAGTCTGGCGAAGACAGTGACTTCGATTTCCTATGGATGGAAAATACAGGAATTGATGGTAAGTAGAATTGTTGTTACATTTCTTGACACTTTATATATCATGATTTTACACTCATTGTGAAAACATTCGGATAGAGGTATTGTAGGGTTTAAAAAATAGTGGCAACAACGAAAATATTGTTATACAAAAATATCTCACATATATACTACATCGTATTTTTTTAAGGATTGTCGATGAAATTTAAAAGAGTTGTTGTGATCGAATTAGAGCTGTTGAAAAGATGTGAAGAAGAAGTCGGCATACTCAAAAAAGAAATGTCTAGCTACTTGCTTTTTTACAAAGATATTATGGAATAATTGGAAAATGAGATAGATGTCAATAGCTCCAAATTTTATGCAAATGAGGTATGGTGAATGCTTCTTTTGCCTAATTGTGCTAGTTTATATTTATTTTTTTTGGTTTTGTCAAATGTACAGGATTCTTCTTTATTGTGTGCTTCTGATTGGGATATCTTGACAACAGCTGTTGCACTTTTAAAACTTAGGATTAGATATGGTTTGTCAAATGCTTCGCTATGACATTTTTTTTATATTTCAGTGCTTACCAATGGCGAAAAGGTTAATCCTGAGGAGAGGCATAGACTTCGCGGAAAGGCAACTGTTGGAAGGGTGTCAGGAATTTGCGGGTCTTATGGCCATTGATCAAAACATATCTACTATAGACAATGAAGGTGATTTGAGCGACAAAAACAGTGACAGTGAAAGCGATTTTTCCCTGTCCGGCTGAGACAGTGATCCCGAATAATGTAGCTTTTATCGTCTGTATTTATTATTTGAACCACCATAGGTCTTTTCCAGGATTACATATTTTTTTAAGATTTCGTATCGTATCCGAAATTTTGTTTAAACGGGCTTTTTCCTCCGTTTTCTCCTTCTCCTTCTCACTCACTCCACACAGTATGTTCTATTGTTTGTAATCAATTTATATTATCAATTTGTGTCAAGTCATTAAAGTATGTTTCTGAACTATAAAGGGAATAAAGAAATTGAATTTGTTCAGAAATCTTTTAGCTTGCAAGGACTTTTCATTCTACTTCAATCAAGAAGAGAAAAACTATTAGCTGTATACTATTTCAACTATTTGTAGAATATATATTTTTTAACAAGTACTTAATTGCTTCTTAGAATATTACAAGACGTATAGTATACGTAAAACTAGCTCACTTCATACAGTGTGTATTATATATATTCATTTGTGGAAATAAATTGAAATCAATCACATGTGCTATCAAACGGAAAGTGAATGTTTCAAAATATCATTCCGGGCATGCTATGTAATATATTAAAAAGGATGGCCACAAGCTTGATCATATTTGTTTTGAAGTAATCATATAAAAAACTTCCTATATTAACAAAAAGCAATATATAAAGAAGTAGTGATCTTCTTGTGAAACATTCTGTGATGCCACGGATGCTAATAGTTTTGACTTTCGTAGTGCATGAGCATATTTTTTGAAAAAAATAATTATTTGAGGAAACTTTAAAGAAATTTTGAGTTATTGTCAGTACATTCATATACATTATGAGAACCATCATAAAACCATTCAATAAACCTGAAAGTATAATTCATAACTTTCAGTCTGTGAAATACACAAACACCACTAGATTTCATCAAACTACAACTACAAACTACAATCGTTTAATATATATTAACAATTGTTTCACAAAAAACGGATTCTTCTATATTCGGAAGCATAACAGATTAATCCGAAACGAAGACGGCGTGATACATATTTGCCTAAAATTCGTCCGGTATATATTAACCAGTTTCAATGTTGTGAAACAAAAAAAGGTCTCGTTCAACCAAGAGATAATCGCTATATACAAAAGTATTCAGGCCTTAATTCATCGAAACAAGACAAGTAGAGTTCGTATATGTGACAATACCTTAGACACAATTCATTTTCCGGCCAAAATTAAGCGATACGAGGAGAAACATGGAGCGCTTAACTGATAATGCCATAGACAAGTTGCCGACTTCGGTGATTTTTGTTCTGAAATTTCATTTTATTGTCAAATTGAACGAAACGAGAGAAACATGGAGCGTTTAACTGATACTGTCATAGACAAGCGCCGAATTCGGTAAATTTTGTTCTGAAATTTCAGTTTCCGGCCAAAATTGAATGCTACAAAGCATTATCTAAATGAAAGGCCCAATTCCCCAAAACAATTGAACCTGTTATGTATGGATTGCTTCTAGAAACAGGACCATTTTCCTGAATTTTTATCAATACCTAGCTCACCGAAACAATCAAATCTATTATGTACGGATTGCTTCTAGAAACAGGATCCTTTTCCTGAAATGTTTATCAATGGCTCAATTTACCGAAATAACTGAATCTGTGATGTATGAATTGCTTCTAGAAACAGGAGCTGTATCGTGAATGCTTAACAATGGCCAATCCACCGAACAACAGAATCTGTGATGTATGGATTGCTTCTAGAAACAGGAGCTCTTTCCTGAATGTTTATCAAAGGTCTACTTACCGAAACAACCGAATCTGTGATGTATGGATTGCTTCTAAAACAGGAGCTTGTTTCTAAATGTTTATCAAAGGTCTAATTTGCGGAAACAGCCGTATCTCTTACGTATGGAGTACTTCTTGAAACAGGAGCTCTTTTTTCTCAATGTTTATCAGAGGCCCGATTTATTAAAATAACCGAATCTGTTATGTATGGATTGCTTTTAAAATCGGGAATTCTCACCTGAATATTTTGCTACGGCAATTTCGCAAAATGTTAGCTAATTTTATGTGTATGGGTTGCTCCCTGACTTGCCAATTCTTTCTTAAATGTTTTGTAAAAGCCTTACAGATATGAATTTCTGCCGCCCCTTAAGGAAATAAAAATCTGATATTAAAGTACCACATCAAATGCGATTAACAATTAATCTCGAAAATAAAATAGAAGAATAATTTTAACAAAAGAGCTTTGGGTTCTTTCGGGATAAAGGCAGTTTAGAAGGGGATTAAACACAAGACGATGATAAACATTTGCGTAGATATTTACGTTCCATCTTATAATACAACTACTAAGTATATAACACCAAAATGTCAATAAGAAAACTAATTAATCAAGTTCAGAGAGCACTTTAGAAAAATTAAACCTTGTCTCACAGAAAACGAATACAAAAAGTTGTATCCACAAGATTCCAACCCTGCTCAGTTTTATGGTACGCCAAGGTTCACAAGATACCACCTAATTCTACAGTAGCTGACGATTTACCATTACGACCCATCCATATTGAATATCGGATCTGCTACTTATAACACATCAAACCACCTCGCGAAATTTTTAACACCGCTGACAAAGTCAACATATACTACTGAAAGCTCTTTAGATTTTATATTATCCATTGAAAGGAGAAAAGATTACAAACTAGTATCTTTTGACGTCACTAGTTTATTCACCAACGTCCCTTTGGAACAAACGATAGACATAATATTGGAAAAGATATATGTTGAAAAAGTTATAGAAACAAAAATTTAAGCGAGAGGAAATGAAACATCTATTAATCTTATGTACAAACATGTACATTTCAGTTTTAACAACCAACTGTATATTCAGGTTGATGGTGTAGCAAAATTCAGTAAATTTTGGAAGCGATATGTAGATGATACTATATATTTTGTTAAGGAAAAACCAGATAAACAATGTGCTGGTCACACTTAATAGTTACCATTCGAATATCCAGTTCACATATAAAGTTGAAAACGATGATTACATAGCCTTTCTTGATGTAAAAGTGAAACGTATGAATGATGGTTCATTTAAACACATCCATTTATCGAAAAGACCACGAACACTGACATATAAATGCCACTAGAATCATCTGCATCACACCCATGGAAAGTTGGAACGGTTAAATCGTTGGTGTTGAGAGCGTTTAATATATGCTCACAAGATTTGAAATACGAACTAAATCAATTAAAAAATTGTTTATAAAAATCAATGGTTATCCAGAAGCAGTTGTATCTAATGTAATTAATAACACACGGCCAAATTTCAACATTCAAAATGCCGACACTGTTTCTGATGAAGACACCAATGAATCTCCAATAACACCTTTCATGGTTCTACCATACAAAAGAGATCATGGTAACTGCTTAGTAAAGCGTCTAACACTTTCAAACAGTTTCTACCTGCCAATGTCAAGCCACGCATTGCTTATTAATGTCAAAAGTTATCTTCGCTATTTTCTGTGAAAGATAGAACCAAGGATGAACACAAACATGGTATTGTGTACAAATATACTTGTCCCATGGAATCGTGCGATGCTACATACATTGGTGAAACAGCGAGGAGGCTTAATGAAAGAATGATAGATCACCAAAAGCGCGATAAGAGCTCTCACATCCTAAAACATTCAGTCACTGAGAATCACCCACTTGCTGAACAAAAGAACTTCAGTATTTTAATAGATAATGTTCACCACTTTAAAAAGAGAAAAATAGCTGAGGCCATGTATATTCATGATATCAGTCCCACGCTTAATGTGCAGGAATTATCTGTTCCATTAAAATTGTTTTAAGATAAATATTATTTATAGTCAACAATGGGAGGAGTGCATTTGTGCTCCACGCGGTGGACGTTACCCTTACCAACGGTTTGGTTTGCCGTTATGTGTTATATGTTTTGTTAAGTATTGTTTTATACGTCCTCTGTGTATTGCGTAATTGTTGAAAATTATATTAAAAAAAAATTGTGAGATAATTGTAACAATTTACGTTGATAATGTCTTGTAGTAACAAGACGAAATATCCGTTAAAATAAAATAAAAAATGTCATCATCAATCAAACTTCTCGTATTTATTTTTATTGTGAAGTTATATGCCCGAATTAATATATAAAACTAATTAAGCAAGAACATATTTGTTAATATTGATCTGCTTATGCTAACGCATTTGCCTATTGTTTAACTTGATGTCAATTGAGCTTGCTGCACTTTTTGGTCATATAAATGGGCAAAACAATAACAGCCAGTGGATATTAATAATCAGTTTCTTCACTAAAAACAAAATACAAACAATAAAAGATTAAAGCAATTCTCCGGAATTCGCAGACAACACATAGAGGTCTAATAGTATTCTAAAAAGATGTGTTCACATATTTCTATTTGAGAAAGCTAAAACAACAAAAAATCAAGGACTTACATTCACATTGTATGGATCTTCGTTTGATATTATTCTTACGATTTTTCATACAATAATTGGCTGTCCGTTCTATATTACCAAAAATACAATTTAGCAAAGCAAAAAAATACATGCCAAGATTTAACCTAAATATAACGTAAATATTTCTTAATAAACCTAGAAGGAGGTCTCTGTTTCATGTAAAATAAATATATAAAGTAAAAGAACGTTTTAGTCCAAAGTAAAGTCTGCATAACTTTTTAAACAGTTGTGTGAAAGTTTAACAAACATTTAAGAAGTTTCCTCAAATAATTATTTTTTAACGTTGTAAAAAATAAGAAATATAAAAACATTTATATACATGCAAATAGTAATGAATGGAAGCATTTGGGAAGTTTCCTCAAATAATTATTTTTTAATGCTGGAAATATATAAATAAAATAAAACATCTATATATGCATGCAGATAGTAATGAATGGAAACTCGTTGTTCTTAATTGAACAAATTTCTTTATACAGAAAAATCCTTGTTGGTACACATTGCATTTTTGCTGTATTTGGGCTGAATCAAAAAGAAAAGGATTTATGTGGAGTATTTGTTCCACTAGTACTAGTGGCTTTATACCATAGGTTATAACTGTGTGCAGTTTTGATGAATACAAATAGGTCTAGAATCAATTTTTAATCTTGCTCTTTTCAAGTACAAGTTTCAGGAATTTTATAAAGTTTCTTAATTGATTGTATTTTTTTGAGCTTGTTGATTTGTTGATTATATTTTTTGCCTGAACACATATGTATTGGTTTTGACGCACAATCAAAACACTTGCAACACTGACACTGGTCCATTGTGGCAAAAAGTAGCGATGTATGTCACTCACTAACTGCACATGCTTGTTGATTCTTTGTTCTTATTGATTCTGTTGACATGGTCACAAAAAGACAACCAGAAATAAACAGACTTCGTAGACTACACATTCATTGAGAAAATTGTATTACATCCAGACTATTAGAGAACTCCATTCCAATTAAATTTTAACAAAGTTTTGTGATATATAGTATGATTTTCATCAAGTTATATGCGGGAATATTGGAATACCATGCTTGACTCTGTACAGTTAATCAGTGAAAGCTAAGATGTTAATGGATAACAATACAGAACCACTGAATTATGTTTCACATGAATTAAATTCCATGTGGACTAATTTTTGTGGATGTCATATCGTCTGTAGTTAGTTTGCAGGTATATTTTGAGCTGACTAATTAATGTGGATAACTGTTTTTCGTAGACAGACTTACTTCAAATATCTCAAGTGGACTTAATTTGACAATTTTTTTTTAAACAACAATACCATGAATTTTACCCATGCTAAACATAATTCACGGAATATAAACACTCTGATTAGTAGGAAAGGCATGTTTGGCCAATGCAGCTTTTATATACAAAGAAATATTGATATAAATTCTGTATTTTTTCTTAAAAAAACAAAAAAAATGTTTCCTGATTTTTAAAAATGGATGTTGGGTTTATAGTTACCGGGCTAGTTTTTATGTGTCACGTTATCTAGCATTTGTGTCTCTTAAACAAAAACAAAAAAAAGGTAATGGCTACAAGCCTGTTTCTTTATTTAAAGTACTGGAACAGTTAAAATTTTGAGCCATCGTGACAACTTTTTGCAAAATAGAAAATGTTAGGTGGCTAATCTTGCTGGAAAAGGTTTTAATAGGGTGTAGTTATTTTGCGCTTTTTTTACCGCTACTTGCGAGATTTTAAAATATATATTCAGGTAGGTGGTACAGTACATCCGAATAAAGCGCTCCGCCAGGATGTGTGACATGGTTTAAGTGATCGAACTGGCATTCAATGTCTTATAACTGAATATTGCTATTAGATCACAGAAGTGTTACACGAAAAACGTTGGAAATGAATACAAGTAATTTGGAAACTATGAATTTTAGGAAAAGTAATAACAAACAGAGATATATGTATGTCACCTAGCAGTCATAATATGCATTGTAAAGAAACAATAACAACATAATGATCAACACTAACATTTTATTCCAATACATGGAAAAAGAGTTTGGCAGTACTTTTAAGCTCTATCATGTGTACAGGTAGTGGCAATAAAAGAACACCCTAATCATTACAGTTACTGCAAAAAATTTGTCATAACATAAGAACCATCCAATATGCAAATTCTCTTGCAATTCTGCCTCAAACCGCTGATGGTGATTTATATTTAATGTGGTTTGTGGTCAATGGTTTTCAGGATGGACCAGGTTTCCAGTGTTTAGCTCCCATTGCTACAAAAATCTTTTTGAAATGTCTAACTAACTAGATAATGGGGGGATATTGAACTTATAATCTCAAGTAGAGGACATGATTCAAACGCTCTACCGACAGAGCTGCACTAAATCCATCATCTTTTTAAAAAGTTATAGGAACACGATCATTCATACACTTTGCTGCAATGATTTCCACAACATAGATTAGTACACTTTTTTGCTTGACATGGCAGTCATACTCTTTTTAGAAAGATTCCAGTTCCTGAGCATCCATACATTTGTTAGACTATGTGCAAAACGACATAACATTTTGCATTGATTATAATGTTTTGTTAGAAACAGCATCCATACTTTTACTAACAGCGCGTGAAACCGCCACAGCATCGACGCAATTCTTATATTGATTTTAACCACACAGTGTTCGGTTAAAGGCACAGAAGACGTACATTGGTTCCATGGTTACAGAACTCTCATGCACACATTCGCTATAATTTTCAAGAGGGGAAAGCAAATACACAGTTGTTGCTTGCTATCAACGACAGAGTATCCATAAATTTGGCAGATTTTTTTAAGAAAATTATATTTGGCGCACTTTTTACATGTGTCGTAAACGACACAGCATCCATACATTTCTTAGACTGCTTTTAACTGATCATTCACTCGTTCGTTGTAATGAATCGATGGACACAGCTGCCAGCATTTTTAAAGATGATACCATCTGCACAGCATCCATAATCTTGTTATAAATTTATGGGAGCCCGATCATTGATACATTTGCTGGAATTTTGACAAAACTGCTAAACGGGAGGGGTGTTAATAAGTGGAAATGGGTTGTGTTTTTTTATAAAATTTGCAAATGGGCCCCCACCCTCCTACATCTAGCTGCCGAAGAGTACATGCAAACCCAAAACAATGTACACCTACATATACTGGAGGCCTCAACAACAATTTATCCGTAAAATATGTCAACGGTATTCATCGTTCAGGTAAAAACATTGCGGCGTAAATCTTTTTATGCCCAAACTAGCAATGAACTGCTCAACCTCGAACCCAGGGCCTGTAGCGTTTTTTTGATATGAAGATGGAACGCATACATTTATGTCTTCATCAGGCAAAAAGTAAAATAATAAAACAGTTAGCATAGTAAGCATAAATTTAGACTAGACATACGGAAAAATTACGGAAACGCTTTCTTTTATACCAGCCACACACTAACCCTGGTGCCCAACATCTTTAAGGGTTGTTTGCATCACACTTTCTTGTTTAAAGGCAGTTGACTTCGGTTGTCTAGACGTTCAATCACCCGCGCGTTTCTCTGTGCGCCGTCATCGAAAATATCAAGTTTAAAAGGGCTATGAAAAGATTCAATAGGCTCAATTCTCGCAATTTCCGATGAATGGCGTGTAATAAACTGACCATTTAAAAGGTCAAGGTGCAAGAAATTTTACACACTTTAGAACCACATAGATGTCTGGACAACCTGTTTGAGACAAATCATTTTTTTGTGATGAATTTGCTACTTTTTTATTTTTATTTTCTAAAAAATGACGGTCTGTAAAATACATTTAATGTCAATAAATTGAAAGTTTGTTTTGACGAGGGAACGGAGATAACACGAGATGTATTAGTTAAAAAAAATGCTGTTACTAGCTTTAAAGGGTCTACGAACCGGTTAAAATGCTCACATTCCGTATATCCCGCGCACATATTAAAAATCCGGCAAACGCGTTTTGCGCAATGAACAGACCCGCGCACTTTGCTCGCTGGTTCAATATTTTTTTTCGAAAAGTATATTACAAAGAAATATTTCAGCGAGACTCATTCTGGATGAAAACATGACCAAGGCTTGAGATGATAAAAATTCTAGATATATCTATATGTTCGAGTCTGTAAATTACATACATGCCAGAAAAATAGCCAGTTTGTTTTTCGCCGCCATCAGCTCGACTTTCGTGTAAGTCACTAAAGTCGAAAACCAACAGCCGTTCCGTAGCCCCTTTAAGAAGGTAATTAATGCCTCTAAAAAGATTTTAAAGGCATTGTTGTTGCTTAGACTGTCTTTACGTACAATAAACTTATATGTTTCTATGCAGAAGTTCGAAGGGTATAACAAGCTAGTTCAAATAGTTAAAAGAAGTTAAGTGTTTATATCAAACAAATTGATATCAATGGATATGGATATATGTAGGGACTCTTTCTGTCATTTTTAGTTGTATTAATATGATTTGTAGGTTATAACGAAAGTCGACCTAATGGTGGTGGAAAAAATTATGATCACCGAGGAAAAAGGCAACATCTTAAGATAACACAAGATGCAGAAGCCGCATAAACTATCTCGTTATTAAAAAGGTGCAACTAAAATACACTCACAATAGTGACACACCCAATTGTTTTTTAATTTACATTTGGGAAAACCAAAGTGGTGTATGCTACTTGGCCTGTGACCACAAACCATGCTAGGTTTTTCAAGCCTAAATGATTCTGGTAAGTTGCAAAGAACATTTTGGACACAATAAAAACTTCAGACGTCTAGATAGATGTAGTCACTAAGTTTGCGCAAATTTAAAGCAGCTAAATGGGGCGACGAGCGATATTTTTAAAAAAATAATTTTTTGAGGAAACAATTTCAAAAATGTGATGTTTAACGGTACACACGCTTTTTTATAACAATATGAAAATGCAAACTGGGCCAGGTCATTACTTTTTTTCTCTTTTGTTTTTCATTTCTCTTTATTTTTCTAAACAATTGGCCTACTTTTTAACCTGAAATACCAGCAAACAAACAAGATTCTTATAAAAGCGTGATACATTATAACAAAAAAAACAAAGGGTTATTCGGACGAATGTTAAGGGTTGCTAAAAAAGCAAAACGAGGAAAACAGTTGGGTAGGAAAACTTTAAAAGTGAGAATAGTGTACACCTACATGTTTTTTCTTTTATAAGAACATGCTTTATAAGAATACCAGGCTGGAATTTTTGGTTAAACACAATTGGTCTATTGTTTAAACAACAGATAAATAAAGCATGTAATAGATTTCAAATTAAATATATACGGCTTGTTGATTTACTTTGTCTATGCCTTACCTTGGCTGGTATAAAGAAGGGAAGCTGAGAAATTTAAGACTTAATGCACCCGGTCATTGACGTGGACGTCGGTGTTCAGTATTTTGGCGAAAAAATTAACACTTTGCGCTCGAGAAGTGTTAATTCATATGCGAAAGAATTGTCCGTTGTCTGAGCAACAGAATCGCCATTCCTTTTTTATTTTGCACACAGGATTTTTATTGCATTTAAAAAGTACTGAGATGGGGAATACGCAACCGGACAGTAGTTAGAATGCTTTTAATCGCCTATTTTTATGAAAAAAATTGCATGGGTTTTGCTTCGTTCATAAACGAAAGAAAATTCCCTGAATCCCTTCCTCCTTCACCTTTATCAAAAAGCGTATTTTTAATCTTTTCCCTTTAAAGTTTACCGTGCTGTGATAAAAAACGTCATACCATGCAAATTGAAAATATTTTGCTCAAATAAATGCAACAGTGGTAAAAAAATAATGTTTTGTTTTGATTAACACACCAGCTCAAAAGATAACGGTTAGAACTTCAATTAAATATTAAATATTCACGAATTAGTTCTGTCGCGATAGCGCAGTTGGTTAGCGCGTTGCACTTGGTTGCACTGTCCAACCACAGCGTTGTTTTGTATGACTGCAACTGCATATTTGTCACATTTATTCTCTAGTTCTAATCGACTCTAGATATTCTTCGATTTGTTGTTGATCGTTAGATCATTCAATCTATTAAGAATGATGATGGTGATGATGATGTTGAATTCAAAGAATATTCCTGACCGACACGAACTACTATGTACTTGTCTATTTCCAAATGGTTCGTGAACTTAAATGTTATTGTTGCATTCTCGGGAACTCTCCCCCTGTGTTGCTATTAGAAACAGAAGCCCAGTTCTCAGCAACTAATGGTATGGGTTTTTTTACTCCCGTCCTCCTCATTTAATAAGTTTCTTCTTGTGTTGTTGGTTGCCACGACTTCACTTCAGTTAATTGTGACGGGCTTGTTTTAACATAGACATTGAGGTCAACATACCCATACTCATCGAAAAGGATTGGAATGAGTACCAGTACAAATCTTTTGCTAGAGGATATCATGTCTACATTAACATCTGGAGCCCTTGGTGGGGGAATTGTTACAATGCAGGCATGAGCCATCTAACGAGGTGGATGGAAATGCAATAGCAATAATAAGAACTCATTCTTTGCAAAACTAAGGCATAGTTGGACACATGCCACAAAACATATAAAAAATATGTTTCATGTTCTTGAAAGTCCCGAACAGTTCGATTACAGCTGAGGTTTGTGGAAAGAGGGTTAATCGTGGAGGTGGATATGGTCTGGAAATACCAGTCTTGTTAAGTTTTATGGACAACAAAAATTGATTGACTGGTTTGCGAAGAAAATTGAGGCTGTAAAAGCAGACATTTCTTGTAACGTTTCAAAGTATTTAAAATAGATATTTTAAAATTATTCAATTTTTCATTATTTTTGTATGCTGATCCCTAATTTTTTGGATTGTCCGCTAATTGGAGAGAAAAAAAGCCTATAGTTGCCATTTTGTGCAAAAAAAATTGTCCGCTCATCAGAGTGTCCGCTAATTGAGTGTCCGCTAATTAGAAAGTTTTTTATAAAACTTTGACCAGAAAACGGCCGGTGCATGGACAAAGTGTCCGTTAATCAGAAATGTCCGCCTTTTAGAGTGTCTGTTAATTAGAGAGAATACTGTATACATTTATTTTCAGCAGCGTTTCAATCTCTACTCAATAAAGGCAACGGGGAAACAAATTTCACTAAGTAGATTTTTCTACCGGCCTTATCGACTAGTGTAGGTGCTTGGAAATAAAAAACACGATTTCAACGGAGTTAACTATTTTTACTCGCTAAACAACAAAATACAAGGCGAAGTTTAAGATAAGTAACAAATTACACATGTAACATGACATAAATATATTAAGAAATAAACACTAACTAGAAATATAGTGGCGTAAGCCAAGCCAACTACAAGTGAGAGAAAACAACTAAAACAGATGCTGAGACACAGGACAACCCCTGTGATGTACGAAAGACTCATTTCACTCAACAGCGAATTTATTACAAAAATGTATGTTCACTACATGTTGAAGACTGAATGCGCAGAAAAAAGATGTGCAAGATGTGCAGAAAACTAAATGGACTCAAGGGGAAATTATAACTAAAAATAATATAAAAAAAAACTATTTTTTTACATAATTAACACAAACACTAACAAATATAATGCATCTTGTACTTCACCGCAGAGCGTTCTCTACAGCAGAGCACATACGCGTGTATTACTAAGTATTACAGTGTATTACTGAATACTACAAGTTATTACAGTATATTACCGAATACTACAAGATATTACAGTGTATTACTGAATACTATAGGGTATTACAGTATATTACTAAGTATTACAGTGTAATACTGAATACTACAAGGTATTACAGTATATTACCGAAAACTACAAGGTATTACAGTGTATTACTGAATACTACAGGGTATTACAGTATATTACTAAGTACTGCAGTGTACTACCGAATACTACAAAGTATTACAGTGTATTACTGAATACTACAAGGTATTACAGTGTATTACTGAATTATTACAGGGTATTACTGAATACTACACGGCATTACAGTGTATTACTGAATACTACACGGTATTATAGTGTATTACTGAATACTACAAGGTATTACAGTGTATTACTGAATACTACAAAGTATTACAGTGTATTACTGAATACTACAAGGTATTACAGTGTATTACCGAATGCTACAAAGTATTACAGTATATTACTAAGTACTACAGTGTATTACTGAATACTACAGGGTATTACAGTATATTACCGAATACTACAAGGTATTACAGTGTATTACCGAATACTACAAAGTATTACAGTGTATTACTGAATACTACAGGGTATTACAGTATATTACCGAATACTACAAGGTATTACAGTGTATTACTGAATATACTACAAAGTAATACAGTGTAAAATACGGCATATTACTAAGTACTACAGTGTATTACTGTATATTACAAAGATATTACACTAGGCAATAGTATGTATTAACAACATTACGACGTTGATAAAGTGCTTAACGTCGTGTGTCGGATGCAGTTGAGCTGTCGTCGGGGCGAAGAATACGACAATGTCGGATACGACATATTCACAGACTATATGGACTCTTCCATGAAGTGCTTCCCCTAAAATTCGCTAATCCGATATTGCACGACCGGTATAATTTTTTGACCCGGGGAAATTATATTGACATGCCTGTTCAGTTTGTCCAAGAAGTATAACGCTATTGCTACAGCAAGTAATTTAGAGGTTGCGTGTGACCGCATAATAATATCCCTATTTTAAAGGGACACGAACGAAGAGGTGAGAAAAGGAAAGCTTGGCAAAACAGACAGCATAAAAATTTCAGCGTCGTTCCGATGGCTTCCTCATCAAGTAGACAGCATCGACAGAATTCAAATCTTCCTACAAGACGCAGTAGTGTTGCAAGTACTTTGATGGAAGGTGGACCTCACGCAAATGAAAGTGGCAGAGAATTATTTGAAGCTTGTCGAACTGGGGATGTTTCTCGGGTGCGTTTTTTAATTCAAAATAATTGGGACGTGAATATGAGAGATACTGCTGGAAGAAAGTCAACACCACTTCATTTTGCTGCAGGTAAAAATATTATACATCCTATAATTTTCTGTCTGTTTTCTAGTACTAGCCAGTTGTTTAACCCAACATCAAAAACAAGTAACTGTGCGATCTGCTATTGAAAGCCCAGTTAAGCGCTTAATAAGAGCCGCAAACTGTGTCACACACTCAGGTGGAGCGCTATAGTACAGGTATGCAGTATGTCGTTAATCGAGTAAAGCGCACACAACATTCTCCTGGTTGGAATGTCACATCGGTTGAGGGAAAACACTGAGGTTTCATGGTCAAACTTACACAAAAGAAGCTTTGATTAAACAAGAACTACAATTATCTAAATTAAACTAAAGCTAAACTAGCAAAAAACACCCCTAAAATTACACAATATGTCTATTTTAGTTAGAAAATAAACACTGTGAAGAATTCAACCCCTATTCAACCTCTAAAGCGAACAGTGTGCTTTCCCCTAAATCATAATGGCTACCCTGAAAAATATGGATCTGTGAAAGTATCATGTGACATTTGCCCACCAGGAGAATAGTGTTTCAGGTGTAACATATTTTTCAAAAAATAACTTCACTGCTATTTTAGCTGAAATAAAAACACAGTGTACAACCAGTTGTTACCTTGTCATAACAAAAACAACTGGTCAATAATATCATATTTTGTGAAAAAAGTTACTGTGAAAGTTTAAAAATTAATCATGACACCGGGCTGAGCACTCAGTACGGTTAAGATATGTCGCAGGTGCGTATAGGTGTAATACCCTTTTCAAAAATACTTGATTGCAACTTCGGTTTAAAAATAAATATATACAGGAAACTGCCCGTTGTTACCTTACGTCATCAATTTTGTTTTGCAGAATAAGTTCTCATAACAGTAATAAAAGGTGTAGCTTAATGTATTTAGCATTTTTTTTCTCTTCTATTGCTGATAAAATCCGTTCTAAAATACCCTTGCCAGCAAACATTTTTCTAGCTTTCTCAGTAACCCCATTCCCAGTTTTATTTTCCTTAATCATGTCTCTCCTCAAGAAGTTGCTGATTGTATTAAAACTATTACTCAAAAAAAAGGACTGGTCCATATAGCATTTCCCCCAAAATTTTATTTTCCATCAAGGATGTTATATCTGCCCCACTGTCCGAGGTTATCAATTTATCTTTCTCAACTGGCGAATACCCTATTAACCTCAAATATGCTAAGGTTATTCCTGTATTTAAAAAGGCTCTAAAATGGATTGCACCAATTACCGTCCTATCAGTCTTATGTCTAATATTCACAAAATTTTTGAGAAACTTCTGTATAAACGTATATATATATAGTCTTCTTGAAAAGTTTAAGGTTTTGTATAGCCATCAATTTGGTTTTCATAAACTTTACTCTACTTCTCACACCCTCATGAACATTTTTCCAAATAATTCTTGATGCACTTGCAGCCCTTAAAATTAGAATTTTTTTACGTCGGCAATGAAACTGCCGACGTGAGATACATTTCAACTGATTTGCGTCGGCATTGCGTCTGCAATATTTTTTTGTAGTGAAATTTTTCAGCTGGCAATAACTTTCGTCATTCACTTTTTATTAGGGCTAGACCTCTCATAAATTCGATGCATTGATCTCCTAAGACAATGACAAATGGGAATGGAGTACAAGTCTTATTGACATACCTTCCTACCTTTCGTTAGGTTAATAGTTCACTGCCAACTGGCTTTTTATGTTTCGAGATGAACTCATTAGGTTAGGGCATCATTAGGTTGTATATCGCAGAAGTCGCCGGTGACATGCTTCGAAAATGCTTGTCACCGGCACAGTTTAACATGAAGCAAAACTGTACAGGGGACTCAATTGTTAGAGTCTTCGCAGAACATCTCTCCTAACAAAACCGAGGGCAGGGCTGACTTATTGCCTGCTGTGTCGTGTGGGAGAAAGAACTTCTGGACTTCTTTTTAATATGATATACAATTTTTTCGATTATTATTACGAATCGAATGGTACCACAGTATTTCAGTAGCCTGAGTGATTTTAGTTAGTGATAATGGCTTAACTTACTAAAAATTGAATGTAATTATTTTGTAGTCGCAATGAGTGGGAGTAGCTCAAACAAAATCAAAATTATTGTTATTTAAAAATTTCACACCAAAATTACGTCGGCAATTTTTTTGCCGATGCAACTACGGTTTCTTCGTATTTTACGTCGGCAATGACGCTAATTTTAAGGGCTGACTTGAGAAGGGTCATTATGCTTGTGGTATTTTTATTACCAATCTTCTTCACATCAATAGTTCTCTAAGAAGTCTCACAAAAAAGGTAAATCTTGACCTGAAGTTCCTTTGGCAATGGCTTAACGTTAATATGATATCTCTTAATGGTAGTAAGACTGAATACATCATCTTAGATACACCAACAAGCCTTTGAATCATCCTGTGAGACTTAAGATTGGCAGGAAAAGTAAATACAGCAAGTACCTTGGTGCATTGTTACACTCTGACCTTAGCTGGAACTCACAAATTAATAAAATTGCTGTTAAGCTCAAATGTGCTACTGTAATGGAGCATTAGCCAAGATTAGACATTTTGTACCACGTGATGTCCTCATTCTAGTTTATCATGCTATTTTTCATTCTCATCCATTATATTGTTCTCAAATCTGGGGTCAACCTAGTGCTTCTGTAGTAAGAATTTATACACTTCAAAACTGGGCTATTCGTTTAATGTCTTTTGTCAATAGATACACATCTGCTACCATTCTCTATGCAAATCTTACTTAAATTTTCTGATACTGTACATATGAATAATGTTCTTCTTCTATACAAGCTGTATCAAAAGACACTTCCTGAACCTATTTGCTCTACATTGCTATTGACTTCACCCACCCCGCACTACATGAGCACAATCTAATGGTCTTCTGAAAATTACCTACTCACGTACCAATCAATTTGGTACTAAATCAATTCGTCATCAAGCTATTATATCATGGACCTCCCTTCAAACACTTTGCCACACATTAAATTATTTGATGCCTCATTGTATGCTCAAAGAGAGCCTCCAAACACACATTCTTGCAACCTACTATATATAGGTACAAGGTTTGTCACACATTACATAGGTTCTAGTTTTGTTTCTGTTTGTCCCTGTAACCTAGTATTTTCCTAGGCTTGTGCGTGTTTGTTCTCGTTTCACGGTGACTATCATACCTCTAGCTCTTAGCTGTCATGGTAGCTTCCCTCCAATATTCTCAGCTATGTTTTTTTATATAATAATAAATTTGCATTGCTAGGCCTTATATATACTTGGTATACTGTACATTGTTGGTAAAAATATATTCTACTACTTCTACTACTACTAGCTAGCTGTGGCAGGTGTAACACACATAGAATTATTAGAAATTTGGTTGTAGCCAAACTGCATTTGACTACTTTTTACTTTTTAGTCAGAGGTAGCAACAGCTGGATACAGTACAGTATGAATGTAAGCTTCACGTGCGGGCAACTTGCATAATCACTTTCATAGTAGACCATTGTTTTCGAGAGAAAATAATTACATCGCGAAAAATTAAAAAGATCAGGAAAATTTGTTTAAATAACAATAATAAATAACAATAATCACCTATGACGATGTTGAGAATACTTTCAGCAGCGTGAAGTCTATAGAATTTGTAAACAACAGCAATTAAAAATATAAAAATATACTTTACTGTTCTACCTTGATCTTTATCTTGAAGGAATAAAAATATCTTAATTTTCAGAACACGATTTAAATACATTGTTTATTACATACATTGCTTTAAAACAATCTTTTTTTGTAAAACTGTAACTATTATATTGTCTAACTTGCATGTATTTACAGTTTTATGTAAGTGTTACTGTTAGGTGTTATAAAAAGCTTTTGTATTTTTTCAAGAAACTATAAATTCTTTTCTTTAACATATCTAAATGGTTTCAGCATTACAACCAGGATCTTTATCACACGACTTCACTCTTTTATTGTTTTCTTTTGCAACCATAAAAGCTTTAATATCAGAAATTTTCTGAAGCAGAAATGTTTGTGAATTTTGCGAATCGAAAATTCATTTGTGAAATTAAATTTCCGTGATAAAAAAAGTTTTTACCTAATTTCCAAAAATAAGAAAATAAATCATTTTGTATTTTGCACTTAAAGTACTTGAATTATTTGTGCTTGTATTGCTCTATCAAGTATGCTTCTTTACATCCTCAATTTATGTAGGTTTTGGGCGCAAAGATATTGTTGAATTTCTTCTTGATGCTGGAGCTGATGTTCATGCCAGAGATGATGGTGGCCTAATACCATTGCATAATGCATGTTCTTTTGGTCATGTTGAAGTGACACTATCATTGCTTCGACACCAAGCTGACGTAAATGCTAGAGACAATTGGAATTTCACCCCTCTTCATGAAGCTGGAATCAAGGGGAAAGTTGAGGTTTGCATTGGTAAGTTCCTTATTTGCCTTTAAAAGACCTTTAAAAACTTTTTCTGAACTTATTTGTTTGTGTTACAGCATTGCTTCAGCATGGTGCAGATGCTACCATTCGTAACACAGATGGAAAAACTGCTCAAGATTTGGCAGAACCAACTGCCAAGTTAGTTTTATCAGGTCGGTTTTGCATATTTTATCTAAATAAGAAGTATTTTGTCTGTTTGTGCATCAACACATCGTGTGCGGCACACACAAGATAATTACAAACGAAATAGCAGAACATTATATATTTTATTGAGAGGCGAATGCTTGCTTTAACTGATTTGTAATTGTCTCCAATCACTAGGTGACTACAAAAAAGAAGAACTGTTGGAAAGTGCAAGGTAATGTCACCAACTGCATCTGTTTGAGTATGTGGTTGTAACAGACAGGATGTATAAAAATTGAAATCTATGCTTTCAGGTCTGGGTGCGAAGAAAAAATGCAGTCATTAATTACACCGCTAAATGTTAATTGTCATGCAGGTGATGGGAGAAAGGTAAGGGGGAAGTCTCCATCTATTTTACCCCAGTGGTAAGCCAGATTTGCTGCCTTAATTTTGTTGTTTTTGTTCTTTAGTCAACGCCCCTCCATTTGGCTGCCGGGTACAATCGTACAGGAATTGTTGAAATCTTATTAAAACATGGAGCAGATGTACATGCAAAAGACAAAGGGTAGGTTAAACCAATGTTTGATTCACTAGCCGGGGACCCGGCGTAGTACGCCGGGGTAAATATATAAGTATTGTGTATAAAAAATAAAGTCACAATAATAGAATAAAAAGTGTGGTACCTTTTGCAATGGTTTGTTAATGTAGGGCGTTAATGATAAAAGATAGGATGTATGAATGGTGTACCTACAGGAATATAAAAAACATTAAATAAGATTGCAGTTGATACTAAAAAGAAAAGTCTTTACTGAGTTAAGGCCTGCTGGTCCCCCGGACATTTGTTATTGTCCGTATTAGCTGTGATGTACAGGGTATCAGTTTTGCCAAAAGGTTATCCAAAGATAAATTCTCTGGATAAACTTAAACCTCATTGTCACCAGCTTTCAACTGAAGCAGTACTCTTAAGTTTGTAAAGTGCATCCTTGAGTAGTTACAGTAGGTTTTAATAAAAAGAACAAAAAAATGAACATATGAACAAAACGGTGGGTGATATCGACCACCCAAACCAAGAAAAGCAAGTGGTTTTGTGCCAATAGTGTTATATATATATATATATAAAATGAAGTACCACTTAATAATACTTCATTACAGTTACGCACTTCCCATCCTGGTAGGTGTGGATGGCTGATTTCAACCCTCTTTTCTTCGGCTTCTTTTTTTCCCGCCAGACGAAATCATCTCGGTCTCGGCCACCATTTCGTCGCTATACCAAAAATGCAGCGCGGGACCTCGATCCAGGGTTAACTTTGCGAAAACGTAAAAACGCTTGAAATGAAAAGTCCTAACAATTAAAATACAAAAAGTTGTGAGAAAATGTTCAAAAAAAAAAAATTAAAAAAACGTTTTGCATGGTTAAAGAAAGTTTACTTGAGGTTCAGCAGCTTCCATATTTTCTGTTTCATTCTCCTCTTGCATTGCCTCTGTTTCCTCCTCCTCTTCCTGGTAACTGTCACTATTGGGTGGCTGCGTTTCTGTGCAGGACGAAAACTTATTCCTTGCACTTTTTGACATTTTATTCCAATCTAAAATACCAAAAAATTTATGAATGTGACAGAAAGATTGTGTGCAGAGTGAGTAGTGAGAATATGAATGAAACATATAAGCAGAAAACAGAAATTACATTTTTAATAAAGAGGTATTACACACAGTAGGTGACGGATGATTAAAAAGAATGATAAAAATTGTAAAGCTACAGCTTTGGGAAGTTCCACCACCAACTGTGAGTAATAACCTTGGCTTTTAGTTTGTGAACTTTAACTACATGCTAATGAGCAAAAATACTTTGTAGATCTTTGTTCATTGAAGGTAGTTAAGATTCACGTAACAGGGTACACCACGAGAAGGTAAGCCATAGGATTTTGAACCCCACCTATGAGAGAAGGAGAAAAGCAGACATTAGCCAAACAAACAACATTGGACTAAAAAACTCTCACAGGCGTTGGAAGGAGAAAGAAATATGTTAGATGGTGTTTAAGATAGACGCTCTGTAGCAACACCGTGTGAAACCTTTTTGGTATCCACAAAATACCTGGCACTAGTGCAAATATTTTGGTTGCAAAAAGTTTCTGTGAGAAAGCTTTGAGCACTGTCCATGGACAAAACACACATCAACATTGCCCACTTTGACAAAACACAACTCACACTGTCATGCATACCTGTAAAAGGTACGCCTATATTTAGGAAATATTAAACCAACCTGACACCAATTTAAAATAAAGTAATTTTAATTAAAATATGAGTATAAATATGGTGTACAGGTTGGCACTCTACAAGGTACACAATTTTTTATTGAAGCAAAGTAGTTTTTGTTTCTAATTTGAAAGTGAAGGGGATATTTAAAATTTCAATCAAAAGCTATTGGCTCAAAAAAATGTGTAACGGGATCAAATTTTATACGCAAGGCATAAAACATGTGCGGGTAACAGGGTGTTGCTGAAAAATCACATTTATGTTTTGAAAAAAAATTACAAAACTTGTGGGTAAACAACATTTTTAGTATAGCATCTATCTCGTACATAACCTTGCTGTTGTGTATTACATACCTTTATCTGGACATGTCTAAGAGCGCGAGCTCTTGAAATTGCGACATAAAGTTGACCATGGCTAAAGCAAGGAATTAGTACACGATTACCTGCAGCAATCTCAGTAAGAACTTCACAATCAAGAACATTGTCTCTCATGTAACAAACCACTAATCTTGTGCCATTGCACAATCCATTTTTTAGGCTAAGATTTCTTAAGAGCATTACAATACACCCGGGTTTCAAATGCAACCTGTGTGGCGGCATACCAGAAGGCGTAATGCTATTTAAAAACTTCATAGGATACATACCAATTTCTTCAGGATCATCTGAAACAACGGAATCAATGGAAAAATAAGTCAGCATTTCCCCAGGAAGTATTTCTAAAATGAGGTCATTAATTTCTAGAGCTTCATCATTTGTCGGTGTCAAAATAACACGACTCCTAAAATCAGCTGCTGCAATATCACCAAAAATAGCTTGAATGTGGTCCTCATTGTGTTGAAGGACACATTCAGGAGGCATTTTAATGCAGCCTTGCAGTGGATCATCATGCTTTACAGGTAGCCTTCCATCGCCTAATTCAAGCAACCAATTTGCAAAAGCTTCCTCTTGTAGCCCTGCTCTCATGTTGGTGCGGAGATGAAAGATCTGGACAGTGCGCCATATAACAGAACTTTTAAGACAAACCTCCACCACTTGTGCTGGTCGAGCACGTTTTACTATGGGAAGAGTTTGCCTGAAATCACCACCTAAAAGAATAACTTTTCCTCCAAAAGGAGAGTCGTTATTGCAAATGTCTTGAAACATTCTACCGATAGCTTCAATTGCATGTTTAGGTATCATGCTGGCCTCGTCAAAGATGATAACATGTTGCATTCTAAGGAAATCAGCATGTTTACTATTAGATTTAACATTACATGTACTGTTGTCCAAAACTGGTACTGGCAATTTAAATAAAGAATGTACAGTCTTACCATCTTGTAGTAAAGTAGCTGCTATGCCAGTCAAGCACAAGTTGCAATGGACATGTTTCTAGCAATGACCTCCTTAATGATGTAGTTGTAAGTAACGGTTTTACCAGTACCTCCTGGACCATCCAGAAAAAACCCGCGGGTAGCTTGCTGATTATTATCAAGCAGTGTGGCAAGGACAGTATCAGCAGCAAGGAGCTGTTCTGGGTTTAAAAGAGGCCTTATATTATCTGCTTCACGTCTCATTTCTTCAACATTGGGCAGATCATCTGCATGGTCTTCATGTAACAATGGAAGCCCAAAATCATTAAGGTGCTTACCAAACTGCTGAAGAACCTGCTCTACTGCAGCAAGAGCAGCCTGTTCAGCTTGTGCTTCATTAATCCTCCTCATAAAATCTTCCATCATGGGGAGACGATAGGCCTGCCATAACTCAGCGGGGTTGTTTGGTTCCCCGTGAATTAAAATAAAGGAAAACGTTAGGCGTATTTTGTGTGGTGACGTTCACAACATCTTGCATTGTATTGCTCCACATGGTATTATCATCTAGAAGATGACGTGCAATGCAAGCTTCCCTAAAAGTTGGACAAATATTTCCATCAACAGTTTTTAAATAGTTGAAAGAAGTGGCACCGGGAACATGCAATAACAGTATGCGGAGGAAGATCGCTCTCCTTCTCGAATACTGGCATTACACCTGCGGGGGATAATTTTTTCAGCACCTCTTTGTCTTGGACGCCGTACTTTATCCTTTTTAATAAAAACAAAATGGTATGGGGATATCCGTATACAAAAACTGCCTGGCATATTCGTCGTTTTGATTCAAAAGAAACCAAGATGTAAGCATAGTGTTTTAACCCTCAGCCCGTAGTGCAGCAGCACCTTCCCCTCCATCTCTGGAAAAGACTTGTTGATTGTTAGGGAGATGTAAGGGAAGGCGTACATTGCTGTGACTTTGTGAGTGCATGGGAAAAGCAAATAGGTGCCAGGCAGCTTCAGGGGCAGATACATACCTGGCAACGAGGAACGTTTTTACTTCATCATGGTCAATGCGCTCATTAATTTCAACATGTGCTGTGTCATAACCTTTGTAGATGAACTTATAAAGGTATTTCACACTTTTTATAGAAACACATGCTTCAAGATTAATGTGGGCATTACACTTTTTCGAAAGGTAGGGATTGTAAAGCACAATCCACCTTTTATCCAAATTGACTCCTCTGATTGTGACCGTTCTCCCATTGTCAGGTCTGGCATAGAGTGGATAACCATCAACATTAATGACAGTCTCATCCCCAAAATGTTTGGGAAAGTTTTTAGTGCACTTACCATCAGCCATTCCTGGGGAGTTATTATTTTGGGGACCATGAACCATAGTGGACTTTATGATAGAATAAAGTTCTGGTTCTAAGTTTGCGTCTGGAATTGTTGCAGAACTGAGAGAATCAATATAATCAGCATTCCGAAGCTTGAAGTCATGGGACAAATGTAAAAGCATGTGTGCGTGGTGAAGGCCTATTTTTTGAAACTCGATAACGTCAACATGAGCAAATGCTTTAAATCCTCCTTCAAAGTGTCTAACTTTAATTTAAAAACTCTTGAAACTAAATCAGGCCTATCATATGCATATTGACCTAACAATAAATTATCAACAATTTCGGGCCATATAGGGTTGCAGGTGAAAGTCAAGGACAAATCAGGTTTACCTTTTCTTGCAACCAAAGCCATAGCATCAAGGTATAACTGATGCATACTCATAGGGCTTCCTGGAAAGGTTGAGGGTAGAACGACAATATTACCTGCTCGCAAGTTACGTTCGTTTGCAACATTGCTTAAATAGTCAATGAGGCCACTGTAAGTATCAGCCCGTAGCTGCTGTTGATTGTTGCGTATAAAGTCAAGGCGTCTTCCCTCAACTTAACATAGGAATCAACAACAAACTGTTGAAACAACTTACCAGACAAATGCATAGCAGAAAATTGTCTTCGTATGGCTATTCTATACACGTAATATTGGATCTGAGTCACATGATTGCGACGTGCCGTTGCAAGTTCTGCAATATGGTTCATATTTTGATCCCACCCAGGTTCCCCTTTAGGGAATAAAATGGGATAGGTCATTGGATCAATGTTGACTGACGTATAAGAAATATGGCGCAAAGGTTGATCTCTGGAGTAAACAACAATATCTCGCTGTGCAGGGGGTGCCCCATCTTCAGAGATAAATATTGCAGCTATTTCTTCATGAAGTGGTGCATTGTACCTGCAACGGTCTGGTCCTTCCCTCATGATCATAGAAACTTGCGAAGGGGGCCTATTTTCACGAACAGCCTGTTCCTGTTCTTGCCTTTCGATAGTAGCCATATTGCAATAGGCTGCTGCAAAAGGCAAAAGTCGATCAAGGACAGTTTGCACAGTGTTGCATTGATTATTGGGCAGGGTTGTTCATGCAAATATTTAAGGCCTTGGCTGCCTCAATAATATACAACTGGCTGTAAGAAGGCACTATGTTTTCATTGGGATGCAAAGTACCATATCTATGAAAAATCTGGCCACAAATTCTAAAACATGGAGGGCCACGTCCTGGAGGAGGGTGGATATTTGCAGCCAGAGAAGCAAAATGAACGAATTATTGTAGCATCTAATGAGGTGGCGAAATTTTTTAGCTAATTCAGAATTGCTTATTAATAGATCTTGTAATTCAGGTGGATAAGGATGTAAAGGTGGAAGTTGCACTTTGCCGTCACTACAGCTTTTAAAATTCTTTTCATTTTGAAAGTGTAATGCAGAACAATGGTCACAGAGGATATTAAATGGACCTAAGAAATTAATATCGGGCAAAGGCTGCATATTATTTATGCGTGCAAGATTCAAGTGATTGGGATGTCAATTTTGCCTACAACGTGCTAAGCGTACCTGACGACGTGCATTAGCTTGCTGCGGATTTTGGTTGGCACGCCGATTTACATGTTGGAGAGCGTCAAGTTGTTGGCGTGCCTGAACAGCTTCAGGATTCTCATTAGCACGATGAAGTCTTTGTCACCGAGCATTAATCCACTGCCTCCTGACCTGTTGGGGGTTTTGGGAGGGTGTTACCTGAGCAGCACGATTGGGATGTTGTTGCAAGTGTTGTTGGTCTCTACGGGCATCACCAACATCCCTTTGAAGGTCAGTTCGAGGAAGAGCATAATTATGATCAGAGCTATGTGATGAGGAGCTATCATGAGAATGTGTTGACCCTTGCATTCTTTTGCAAGGATTTAAAAAATATAAAGGGTGAAACGTTAAGGTGTAGCTAAGTGCTTCAAAGAAAATGGGAAAAGATTGGGACAAGATTAAGTGAGTAAAACCAAAACCAATCCGTCCTGTTGGCCTTGTGGTTCTGATATTCTGGTGGTCTCATGGACGCCCCGGCCTAAAATTAAACGCCAGGATGCGTAAACACGTGGAACGAATAAGGCTTCTGATTGGTTAAGGAAATCAAGGTCCGGTGCAAAAGGGTTGACAGGCTTAATACTCCGGATTAACGGTCCGGATTAATTGTCGGGGTGGCTAGGTCGAAAAGGTCGATTTTTGCAGTGCCGAAGATCGTGGGTAAAAAGGGACGTGACTTTAAAAAGATGTATAAAAAGGTTGGTAGGACGATGAAAAGGTTATAAAAGAAACAAATACTATGGTTGTTTCAGCATTATTCAGGCGTGGTTAGAGGGAAGCAGCGATGCACAGCTAAGCTACCATTTTGCGTGAAAGACAGACAGACGCATACAGGTATTATAATATAGACTAGCAGGTAGCCCGTGGATCCACAGGTTCGCCCGTCCTTTATATATAGAATATTTCGTGTTTCTGTAGCACAACGTTTTTCTCGCGCACAAACAGACAGACGGAATACGGCTATTATTAAAGAGATATAAGAGTTTGGACAAATAAATAAAAACATTTATCCACAATATCTTTAAAACTTGCTTACCTAATTAGAGTATATACATGCATCAGTGCTCACATGTCATGTGAAATCACACTTATACTCATGATGTGGGTTTTGACTACACCTGCCCCGAAATGTTCCTAAAAAGCATAAAGTTAAATAAAGTCTGTAAAAGAATCTTTTCTTAGTGATACTGATCATTCAACTAATTTTTCAATTTTCTTCTTTTACAGAGGTTTAGTACCATTGCACAACGCATGTTCATACGGTCATTATGAAGTCACTGAGTTGTTGGTTAAGGTTTGTTTACAACTATGCTTTTGAGATGCCTTTCTAAAGTTTAATAGCTCACGTGTTAACCAAAATTTTTGATTCACACCAACAATTTTTAACAAGAAAGCAATGCTTGAGTGCACAGAGACGTGGTAAGTGCGAATGTAATTTCTTTAATTTTTTGTTGCAGCATGGTGCAAGCGTTAATGCTATGGACTTGTGGCAATTTACCCCTCTACACGAAGCTGCTTCTAAAATCAGGTACGTAATTTGCTTTATATGAAAAATCAAGACTAAGCTCTATAAAATATGAAAACATCCTGTCTTCAAACTTTCGTTTTCCAGGGTGGAAGTATGCACATTGTTACTGAGTCACGGAGCTGATCCTACCATCGTTAATTGTCATTCAAAAAATGCCATTGATGTCGCTGCTACACAGGAACTGAAATCAAAGCTTCTTTGTATGTAAATCTTTTCGCTGAACATTATATGACAAATGTTTATTTGTCACTGTAAGTTTTCTTGAACTTCTAAATTTTTGGCATTTGTCAGATGAATATCGTGGTTATACTTACCTGGAAGCTGTCAAATCAGGTGACGTAAGCAAGTTAAAAAGGGATCATAGCTCCAGATTTAATAAACTTTATTCATCCTTTAACCCAGAACTCAGCTCTGGTTAGTATTACCCTTCATACTGGTTTCATTTATGTATCTTTAGTTTTTTATAAATTAAAATATTACATGTGTGTATTTTCTTTCGTGTTTACATTTTGAATTAGACGCAACCTGCTTTATTTCTTAGCATTTGTGTGCTGCTTCAAGCTCCCCTAAAAGGGAACGTGTTGCTGAATGTCTGATAAAGAAAGGTTGCAATTTGGATTCTTGTAACAAACGAGTAAGTTTATTTAATAGCTTGTAGTTAGTTCTTTACATGTACCATAAAGTTTTTTAAACATTATGATAGCCGCAGAGAGGTGACAAAAACAAAAAAAAAGGAATTTACATATTAAGAATTCAGAGAAGGCGTAATAAGAGAGGGCCATTAAAAAGAACTCGGGTGTTCATTTAAGCATTCATGGTATGACTTTTGTAGTATGTGTTTTGATGGAAAATATTTTTATATTTGTTCTCTATATTCTATCTCTTTAAAACTTTTACCTTCAAGAAAATTAACTCCAATGCACGTGTCTGCTATTAATGGAAGTACAGAAGTTATGGAACTGCTGATAAAGGCTGGAGCGGAGGTATTTAGGTTAATTCCTCATGAAACGCTAACCTGCAATACGATAAATGAGGAGTTGTTAGTAATTTACGTTGCTTTCAGCTTAATGCTTTGGACGAAATGAAACTGTCGCCTTTGCACCGAGCTGCTCAAGCTGGTCATATTCAAATATGTCATTTGTTGCTAATGAATGGTGCTGATGCTTCCAGACGCTCTGCTAGTGGTTGCACTCCTGCACAGCTAGGAACTGAAAGTGTACAGAATGTTTTCCAAGGTAACAATCATTTGATTTTTTACCATTTTGTAAATGGTATCTGAATGATTTCATCGAGTATTGATTTTATTGTAGCATCACAAGAGACGAGTATGAAGGATACTGATCTAAAGTTGTTGGAAGCCTCAAAAACTGGAGATTTTCACATGATTCAAGTACGTCGTCATTTACTGTTTCTTTTTTTTCATATGTAGCACGGTATGGTTTGTTGTCGAATGTAGCACTGTATTAATCGTATTAACTGCTTTATCTAATCTATTTTTTGTAGAACCTTTGCACTCCACAAACAGTGAACTGTCGCGATATGGCAGGAAGATTGAGCACTCCTCTACATTTTGCAAGTGGATATAACAGAATGGACATAGTGGAACACTTACTTAGAAATGGCGCTGATGTGCATGCGAAAGATAAAGGGTAGCTGTTCTTTTTTCGTAGGGAAATTGCCTTTATTATTTGGTTTCATACTTAAAATGTATTTTTCTATTTATTAAGTGGATTGGTGCCTCTCCATAACGCGTGCTCTTATGGTCATTACGAAGTTGCAGAAATTTTAGTTAGGGTAAGCCTTTAATATTAATTTGCTCTCCTTGTATGTTTATGCAGGTGTGATGGTGTTTTTCGACTTATGTTGCTTCTCCTTATGTTTAGCATGGAGCAAATGTTAATGCAGCCGACTATTGGAAGTTTACACCTCTCCACGAAGCTGCTGCGAAGGGGAAATTCGAAATTTGTAAACTTTTACTGAAGGTGAGGATGGTCTCGTTATTTGCACAGAAAACATGTTTTTTATTGTATTCATACAATACAACTTTATCACACAAGTATTTTGTCATTATTAGCACGGTGCCGATGCAAAACAAGAAGAACCATGAAGGAAACACACCATTTAGACCTGGTAAAGATACTTTTCCTGACGTGATTGATTTGCTGAGAGGTGACGTTGCTCTTCTTGAAGCTGCGAAAAAAGGCAACTTACCTAAAGTTATGAAGTTAGCCACCCCACAGAATATTAACTGCAGGGACACGCAAGGACGAAACTCAACACCGTTACATTTGGCAGGTAATTACGATTGATTACTTTTAAGCGAGAAAGTATTCGCAGAAAAAAATTTGCGGTTCAGCATACCTTAATGTTTTCACATTTTGCATGGAAAAATATTTCCAGTTCGGTTTTTGCGGAAATGAACTTTCATGAGTTTTCCCAAAACTGATAAAAAACAAAAAAGTTTCTTCGCCAAACACTATTACCTTAAATCTTTAACAGCAATTATTAAGAATAATAATTTAAAATTTGTACCTTCTGTTTGTTTAAGCTGGTTATAACCATGTAGAAGTAGCAGAATTTCTTCTTGAAAATGGAGCTGATGTAAACGCGCAAGACAAAGGTGGATTAATACCACTGCACAACGCTTCTTCCTACGGAGTAAGTTATAGGTGGCTATCTCAATGTATTTGCCCAATAAAAACACTTGTGTTTGTTGACATTATGTTGACGAGCACTCCATATCACTTATGGTCTACTTAAATTTTTTAGCATGTAGATATTGCGGCTCTCCTTATCAAGTACAAAGCCGATGTCAATGCAACTGATCGCTGGTTGTTCACGCCATTGCATGAAGCTGCGCAGAAAGGAAGAACTCAACTTTGCGCACTGCTCGTAAGATTAAGCAAAACTTATGAAACAATTAAAGAAATGTTGTATTCGTATAGTAATTTTATCATGTCTCTCTTATATATATGTCTCTACTGTATACTAACCAACTACTTTTCTGATGATAATAGCTAACCCACGGCGCAGATCCTCAGTTGAAGAATCAAGA
>JASGCC010002181.1:0-29942 GCA_030067915.1 Hydractinia echinata | reverse complement strand
CTCAACTTTAAGATATAAAACAGGCCTGTATGAAAGAGAATTAAAATCCATCTGTGCTAAAGTTCAAGTACATGTCCGAATAAAAAAATTCCCTATGATAAAAATAATGCATATCCTATACATTATGGTTTTAATACTAAGGAGATATTGGAATGTTTTGATTACGTCATCAAACTGTTGACTCCAAAAAGGGATTCCTGCCTCTACTTTACGGAAATTGATCCATTTTGTTTGCAGGTGGGCCTGTGGTTTATCCATGCAGGAGAAGATTTTTTTCGTATCAGTTCTTAAGTAATTTTGCTTCAGAGTTATAAATAATGTAATGGAATAGATGTCAGTGCTCACGATTACTTATATTGTTAGCACTATAACACAGTTTTTAAAGCAGGGACGCGGGGACTAAATTCTCTATGTGGGTTGTTTTGGACATCGCCAGCCCTCCAGCCCAGTGTTGTATGACGTATTTCAGCTTAAGGCATTTAAAATTACAGAACTGGTTTGCTACTTTCAGTCAGCAATCATTGTGTTAATTGTATTGTTGCGTTTTATTGAAGAGTCGTGAAGAAGTGTACGAACAACTGGTGTCAAGGGAATTACCCAACCTTATAACAACAACAACAGACTTGACTACATTAACTAACAAGTCAGTATCTTTGCATTTCTTGTTATAGATATTCGATCGTTTTAAATTACTAGTACTGTTGTTAACTGGTTCCTTGCAAATTAAACATCACCTAAGAAGCAACTGTTCAACTCGATATGATATTCTAAATTTGAGCTATGTTATGTCATTGTTCTCTTCAAAGAAAACTTTTGTATTACATATTAATTTGTAACAAACAAACTTGAATGCTTTTCACAAAAAATGTGATAACATGCATGATAAACGAAATTTGTGTTACATAAGTGATACCTTGACTTAAATAATTAGATTCTATCTTGCCTGAATCAACAACCTTGCTGAAGATATTAAAACAGCTGTTTTTTTGTGTTTTTATTTCATCGTATTGCGTAAATATCAAAGTTGATACAAGTAATAATACAACTTCTGTTGATTTGTTTGTTTTAAATGAGGGTTTAAATGTTTTACATTAATGGTAAATATTGTGGAAGAACTTGTGATATAGTGAGATTTGTAAGAAGACTTTACAATCAGTAATGGTATATTTCAACTTTTCCATGATAGTTCTTCTTTTCTGCTTCATTCAATCTTGTGTGTCTGACTGCAGCTTAAAGAAATATGTAACAAAACCTGGAAAATATTACATTCTTGGACTTTTCTCAATGAATTTGAGCAATGCTTCAATTGACATCAACGCAATAAGATTGCATTTAAAGCTGAGATATTTGATTGGACGACAGGAGTATGTACGAGGAAGCGATACGATCGGTTTTATATCCTACGATGTGTGTGGCAATGCAACTGTGTTGGAGGACATCCTTGTTGGAATGTTTCTTGAAAAGAAATTTAAACCTGCACAAAAAATTATGACGTCAAACTCAAGCACATCTTGTAAGGTTTGTGCATGCTTGCCTTACTCATCCAACATCATAGCAGTTGTTTCCTACATGTCCGCAAGTTTAACCAAGCAAGCTGCTGATCTTCTTGTCATAGA
Organism: Hydractinia echinata; assembly: GCA_030067915.1. NCBI lineage: Eukaryota > Metazoa > Cnidaria > Hydrozoa > Anthoathecata > Hydractiniidae > Hydractinia > Hydractinia echinata. The sequence goes on along the minus strand of JASGCC010002181.1, from coordinate 28,326 downwards.
ACCAATTCCTTTCTTTGCATTTGCTCAAAAAATACTTATTCCATATGCAAAAGAAAGTCATGAACATTTTTTCTCCAGCTTTGAGTTAATCCATAAGGAAGTATATGAAATGAAAGATCGCATTAAAAAGCATGGAAGAGATACAATAGCTTTGATAAATTTTCAACACCATCAAAACAATCTAACAAAGCTTCATCAGTCCAGTTTATGGAATTCACTGATTAATGATCCAAGTCTTTGTGTGGTGCAAATGTCTGGTGATGCTAAGAATAAGACAAGCCTGCAGGTGATAATGCAAGTTATAAAAGATTCAAATAATACAGGCATAGTTATTGTGTGGACGAATAAAGATGAAAGAGATTTGCTGATTCAGTTAGTTGACTTACTAAAGATCTATGATAAATATTGGTATTGGTATTCAAGTGAGATGTTTACCAACAGCGTTGGTGTAAATGTGAGTTCGTTAACCACCAAGGATATGTTCTTTATTTTCCATCCTATATATTCATTCCAATACTTGAATTCTTATTTTTCTTACAGTAGAATCAAAGAAAAATTAAAAAAAAACACTTATAACCAAATCGTAAACGATCCATGGATTAAAGATTTCGCCGCAGCGTATGGTGTTAATTTAACAAACTCACAAGCTTTTAAAATGTTTGATATTAAAGTCACCGAAACAGATGAATATGTGGAAGCACTTTTGATGGTTCTATGGTGGTCTCAACCTCGACTGAAATTTGCTAGGTACAAGTACACTCTTTCCGAACTGAGAGATTTCATTAATCTATTAGCTTCAACAAGAATTAAAAAAATTGACATGAGAACTAATAAAATTCGCCCGATAGAAGATATTCCATTTGTACATGCACCAAATGAGACATTGTATAGATGTGTTGTCCCGTCCTGTCCACCTGGATTCCAACCTATTCACGAAGTGTTCACCACTGCCAGTTGGAGAAAAAATTATGAATGGCATTGTGTCAAATGTTCAGTAAATTACTTCAAAAACAACTCAGGACAGCACTTGTGTACTAAATGCCTAAATGACACGATTCCCAATAATGCGAGGACATTATGTTTTGACCCTTATGAAGAACAGTTTTTTTCAATGAAAAACAGATCCGCCATTATTGTTTTGTGCGTTATAGCAATTGGGTTAGCTTTTAACGGCTTTGCATTGTATGTGTTCATATCCAAGAGAAACTCACCAACTGCAAGAGCATCTTACGTTGCATCGTCCATTTCCCATCTGGGACTTCATATGACTCTGTTTATCGTTTTACCCTTGTTGTTTATCGGACGACCCACCCTTGTAGTTTGTATTGCACGACCAACTGTTACAGGGTTCCTATTGACAACCACGACTGCAATAACTTTGAAGAAGACACAACAGCTGCTTTATGCATTCCAAGCTAACCAAAAGCTGACGAGAGAAAATATTTTCATGACAGAAGCTATCGAGTTCCTTATATTATTTCTGCTTGTTGCGTTGCAAGTTATTCTGTCTGCAACGTTCTTCATGGTGACGAAGCCTATAGTGGTAGTAGATGTGAATCGTCATACATATATCAAAGATGTAAAATGTAACACAGATCTTCATCTCGATGTGCAACTCACATATATACTCCTTCTCTCTGTATTTTGTGTCATTCAAGGATTTCGAGCAAGAAAATTACCGAAATATTTCAATGACACGAAGTACATTGGCTTCTCAATGTTTATAACAGTAATTTTGTTGTTGTTAAAAGTACCTGTCTACTATAGCTACACTGAGAGTATGTATAAAACCTTCTTGAACATGTTGGTCATCTCTTTGATTAATTTGAGCCAGTTAGTTGTGATGCATGCGCATAAGATTTACTCCATTTTGAATTCGTTTAATCGAAAATCTAAAGAATTTGTCCAACTTGGTATATTACAGAGACCACATGAGTTAGGAAGTGATTGCAACTGAAACTGTGCATGCTTGTGTGCGTAAAACAAGAGTACAAGTTTTAAACCGGGAAAATTTTCAACGACAGCTCTTCTTCGAGACCTATTGATTCAGCGTTTTAATTATAAGGTTTAAATTCTTCGTTAATGGTTACAACTGTTGACACTAGTTATAGTTCATGCAAGAGTAATTTAGTTTGCGTTAAACATGATCCGAGCAAGCCACAATTGAAAAGAACTTTAAGCGTGTTGTATTAGGATATTATTTTCTTATGTACTAGCGGTTTTAAGGATTAATTAAGAAAGGTGGTATTTTGGCAAAGAAGATTGAATTTTTATCCTAGCTAACTGAGATCGCATTAAAAAGTCAATCTATTAAATCGTAAAAGAACATTTCTTTTTTTAGTCCGATTTTATGAAAGTTGTATTAATAGCTACTAGAAATATTTAATAATTCGGATTATTGATAACAATGTTTTGTTGCTATGACTTTATGTAAGCCCACACTACCACTAACTAGATAGATTGGATCAAACTTTCAATTTCATTGGATTTACATTTTTTTCTTTGTCTGAGAAATTATTAGGAAGTAACTGCTAAAAAAAAGTTTTTTTGATGTGGATAATTAGTTTTATTGTTCATACATAAAGCATTTTATTTCTTTATTGAAATGATTTGTTTATGTGGTGCCGACTCAGTTTGATGTTAATCACCTCCTCTCTTTCCCTTTCTAACCCTCATTTCTCTAAACCTAACCCTCATATCCCTATACTCTAACCCTAACCCTCATATCTCTAAACCTAACCCTCATATCTCTAAACCTAACCCTCATATCCCTATACCCTCATATCCCTATACCCTAACCCTATTCTCTAACCCTCATATCCCTATTCTCTAACCCTCATATCCCTATACCCTAACCCTCATATCCCTATACCCTAACCCTCATATCCCTATACCCTAACCCTCATATCCCTATACACTAACCTTATTCCTAACCCTAACCCTCGTTTAAAAACCTTTGAAATGGAATGATGCAAAATCTCACTATCAGAGTTTCGTACAAATTATACCTAATCTTAAAATTGGAATAAAAAAATACATCACTTCTGTAAAAGAGATTTTGTTTTCGTATTTTTAATACGTGTTTACATGCAGCTATTAAATCTATGTAAGAAGTTTAATAAATCGTATATATGCTGATTTTCAAGTTTGAGTGTAATCTTATTGAAATTAATTTTATCTTGACTGCTATTTCAGCTGGTCCAAATTTGATTAAAAATACAAAAAATTTAACGAAAGTTTGTTTTTTTTTAACTCTGATTTTGTGAGCTGTGTAAAAGATACAAAGTTGACAGAGGGGTTCAGAAATGTTACGAATTACTTAATAGTTCTTATAAAAGAAATATTGTGTTACGCAAAAATTCTAAAATAGTTTTTATTTCGTAAATAAAATAATTTAAAGTTTACAGAAAGAGAGAAAGAACGTTGCGGGGGAGTGGGGGAATGGGGGGACATGGATATACGGAGGCTAAATGACCTTCTCTATGTGGTTGCGCAGTGTCTTTGAATGTGTTTTAATTATGGAGGCTTAATGCAGAATTTAAACACCCCCCCCAAAAAAAAAAAAAAATAATAATAATAAATAAATAAATAAATAAAAAATAATTATAACATTTGCTAAATAATTTGGACCAAAAAATGATAATAGCATAAATGGTATAAAGTGGGTTTTTTTTTATATTTAATTTAAACATATTAAAGAGAAGGTAACACAAATGAAAAAAATATATTCCAACACAGCTCTCGTAATAAAGCTTTCTTTCAAGAGATAATAAAACTTTTTTGAAAGGCTTTGTTGGTGCATTAAAAGGTCTATATGGGTGCTACCAAGACGATTACGTACCAGACGTCCGAGAAAGGTGTCATCGGTCTTTTTAACTGAGTTCTATTCAAAAAAAGATTCATCTGAACTTTCATCAACGCTGTGAAATAAACATTTGACTTCAAACTAGGTCACTGGAAATAACAGGAGTATCATAATATAAAAAATCTCATAATATGCCATTCATGTTTGATGGGCTTGAAGTTAATTTTTTGCATCCAGACATAATTTTCCTGATAATTTTTAAAATGGATTGGGTTAAGTATTAGTTGAAAATGCATATTGGCTTCGAATAAACTTATGAAGCTCGCGCAAGAAAAACGTTTCCAAGACAGATATCAAATATAATAAAGTTTACTTTAAAAAGGCAAAAAATTGATGAACTTTAAATTGATAACATCGGGAAAATACGTTTTTTTTGACTGAATATAAGTTAATGTTTTTCTTAGGTGGAGAGAAGGTAAAGTTTCGAATTTCGAATATTTGATGGAGTTGAATAAAAAAGCTGGGAGGTCGTTCAATGATTTGATGCAATATCCTGTATTTCCTTTCATCCTGGCCGATTACGAAAGTGACGTGTTAAATTTGCACGAAGCTTCTTCATACAGGTGAGAGGTGGCAGGGAATTGGTAAATTTTTTAAAAGTCAAGGTAAAGTCAGGGAATTTCGTTGTGTAAATCTCAGCTGTCAACTATCTAAACAATTTTGTATGCACAAGTCAGGAAAATTTTCCTTACACTTTTAAAAAGTCAGGGAAATAAATATGAAAATTGACAGGTCACCCGGAAATTTCACTGCAAACAAACACTGGTCTGCAAACAGTTTGAAGTTTTTGGCTTTGTAATAAAGGAATCTGTTCTTATTAATGATATTGTCAATTTTAGAAATCTCTTCAAACCGATAGCGTGTCAAGATAAAGGAAAGGAAGAAAGATACATTGAAACATATGACGTGAGTTTCTTGTTTCTTTTGTAGGATCTATTTATATAAACCCGAAATTCCGGGATGAGGCTTTTTTAGGTGGAATGGGACGCTAGGCCGGATGGGACTGCCCACGGGATGAAACATAACCCCCTCCTTATATAGAAACAGCTTGCCGCGGTGACAAATTTTAAAGAATGATAAGGTCATATCCCGTCTATCTTGGGTGGCATACTCGTTTTGCCGGGCGGGTCCAAAATCATTTTGAGGTAAAATTCCACCATAAAAACACAAAATAAGTCTTTGATGTTAACGTCAGTGAAAGTGGATACCCGTTTTTTTCTGTTGCGGCCATTGTGCCATTTCGTCTTCCAGTTTACAGTTTGCATATGGAAACCCTCTGTTTTAACAACCCAGGTGTATGGGAACAGCCTTTGTTTCTAAAACTCTTCTACAATTTAAATCACTCAATAATTTCTGATTTGTAGTACTTGAAAGCTGAATATGACCATCGTAAATTAACGGATCCTGAAAACGCCACCCCTCCCTATCACTACAGTTCTCATTATTCCAACAGTGGTACTGTTCTTCACTTCCTTGTTCGTTTACCACCATTCACAAGCATGTTTCTAAAATACCAAGGTAGGTTTGTTGTTTTCTTTTCTTTCTGTAGTGCTAATTTCGATATCCACATAAGAACCAGGTCGAACCTGGTTTTTATGTGGAGGTCATTGTCTGCTTAGTATTATGTTTTGATGCATTGAAATGAGTGTTAGCAAAAGGTAACATGCCATACAGTGCCTGCCTCGTCAGTTTTGCTGTTAATCTTTTAGAGAAATTTACTTATGCACGAATTTTGTATTTATCAGATAATCAGTTCGACATACCCGACCGTACCTTTCATTCAATGGCCACCACGTGGAAGCTATCGTCATTTGTCAGTAACACTGATGTGAAAGAACTCATTCCGGAATTTTTCTTCCTGCAAGAATTTTTACTGAATGGAGAACGTGAGTAGAATGGAAATGTAAACGAAAAAAGAATTAAGAGTCAATTTTGTTTTAACTATTGTTTTTCTACTAACATCGTTAAACCATCTTAATTTTTATTGGCAAAAAAATAAGTTTCAACATATCTCTCCGCAAATTTACTAAGCAGCAGATTTCTCACGACAAACTGCATGTCGTTACCGTCGTTTTAATTAAAAAACACAATTTTTCGATGCCGCTATGTATTATAACATTTCTTTAAATAAAATTAAGAATTCGAATATCAAACGCTGAATCCGTTGCAAATTTCTTATATTTTAGCGGTTTAATTTCGGATTTTTGGTGATTTGAAACTGTTAAAATCTAAAATACGACACTACTATTTTCTTAGAAACAGCTATTTTTTTGTTTAATACCATGAGAAATTCATCAAAAGTGTGTGTTTGTTATAATAAATGCGGCTCAAAATGCGGGATATTTTTTGTTCGATATACGAAAAAAATTACCTGAAACTATTTTTCTAAAATCCAGGATAAACTTATGTTTATTTTTAGGTTGAAAATCGATTTTTTTGTTTCTTGTATGTATAGAGTACAACATGGGCGTGCGACAGACCAAAGAACCCGTTCGTGACGTCAACTTACCGACATGGTCAAACAACGATCCTCGTTTGTTTACAATGATACAGATGCAGGTAGCTCGTCATGTTTACAAAGTAAATGTTGCTGAATAAATACTGTAGTTGCTTAAAGGAGAAGTAACCAGTCCCGTATGAACACCCCTAACGCTTAACATAACATGAGCACCCCTCGCGTTAGAGTCATGGTAGTAGAGTGCGAAGAAAGCAGCTGATTTTTAAATTTTGTATGCTAGCAGCCTTTCTTATTCACGTCGGCACTCGCGAATGCCGACAAGTCAACAAAAATTCTTAAATATCGTCGGCATGTTTTTCCGACGTGGTTTTAATTTAAGGTAGATGTTACTTGAACTTAGAAAATTCTTCTCTCATTTTCTCTCTAAAATTAACTGTTGTCCAAAATAGAAATCGTCGACGTGCCGACGTGGAATTAATTGAATTGCAAATGCTGGCTGGTTACGGAGATGTTTTCAAATTATGTTGTGTTTTTAAGTTTAATGTCACGACAAACCTTTATTTTTGCAATCATGCTTATAATTTTATTTATTTGTTTGTTTGTTTTTCCATTCCAGGCTTTGGAATCCAGCCACGTGTCGTCTTATCTTCACAACTGGATTGATTTAGTGTTTGGTTTCAAACAGATTGGCGTTCCTGCTATCAAAGCAACAAATGTATTTCACCCAGCTGTAAGTAGCTATTGACGTTGGAAAACTCGTCACTCGTCACTCTTTTAGATCCTGTTCTGCTGTTTATATTAATGTCTTATGTTTGGTTTGACACGCTTTTTTTCTAAGATTATAACGTAGAAGAATATTCAAGATAAAATCAGTCAAAAAGTTAAGAATATCCTAAGAATATGCTTATCTTGAAATGTCACTTGCATGATTATGAACGTTTTTTTTATTCTTTTTCTTTTAACTCATATAAACTGGTATCCTATCAAAGTGTGTTTTCTTAGGTTTCATTCGAACTGTTTTTTCCACAGAATCTAGTAGTCTGTCTGTCAGTTGAATTAAACTGCTTAAACAACAGCTCCTTAGCAGTGATTTGTACACCAGTTTTCAGATATGCTAAGAATATGAGAGCCATTCCGAGTCAACGGTAGCAAATGAAGTGCTCATAATTCCGAAAATCTCGAAATTTAAAGTTGATTAATTGAGTAATGAAGGCATTTTCTAACAGCTTAGCGGTGAGCAAAGTCACAGCAGCCGTACAAGAAATTGATTTTTTCAATGTAAATATCGCTATTAAAAACGTTTACCAAAACTCCAGTAAACGTTACTGACAGAAATAGTTACATAGTTTAACTAGTTTGTATATACTGGTTTAGCCTTTTCTTATTGGTTAAAGGCTTTTAAGTACGAAGTAATCTTGCTTAAACATTCAATGAATTTATAGTACAAGAAACCAGGTTTATTTACACCGGACGTTTGCCACGCTTTATTTGGAATGGCTTCAGAATGATTTCTGCCCAACAGTTAAGAATACTCATGTCAAAAAAGAAAAAAAAACATTTTTCTTATATGATGAGCATGTGTATCTTCGTATGGTTTTTATTTCTAAACACTTCTTTTTTAGACCTACTTTGGCGTTGATGTTAATGCTATCACCGACAAAATACATCGCCGAGCTTTGCAAACAATGATTGAAACATACGGTCAAACTCCGTTGCAGCTGTTTACATCTCCACATCCGAAAAGATTTACCAAACAGCAGTCCTTTATCCCACATACGATGGAGGGATTGATGTTGAATTTACCAAAAGAAAGAGATTCCCCTAAACAGACACTACAACTTGCTGAAAGAAAAAGTAAGTACTTAATTTTACAGTATACTCGCTTTAAGTGAGGCTCTGGATATGTGATACTTTTGCTAACTGGTACATAATTTTTTAATCCCTTAAATTTTTCTTACTAATTTAAACCAGAAAAAAAGTCGCTCAATTGGGAATATTTTTGTGCGTGGATTGAACGTAGGATGTTGATAGGGTGTCACAAGTTAGCCCTAAACAAAAATTACCTTCAAAAATTTCTCGATAAGTGGGACATTTTCACCTCTTTTGGTAAAATCCCACTTACAAGGAGAGTCGATTATTTTTATATTCGATAAGTGGGACCGTTTTTTTTGGCCCTTGACAGTCCCACTTACTGTATTATTTTGTAACAGTATGCCTATTTAAACTGAGCTTTTTTGGTATCGAGGGGGTGGATTTAAAAGACATTTATTGCTGACGATAGCAATTTTGCTATGACGTCATTTTTCTGACAAAACTTGTTCTTGCTGCTGACCATTATTTTGTATGCTGAATGGTTCCTATGTTGTCACCTTTTATGCTCAAAAAATCAGGAATTGTTTTTTCTGGGACCACATTTGGCAATGCGCGTGCCATGGCAACTCCCTAAAGAGAATTTCAAAGTATTTCCAGGATAAATAGAGTTCCTAAAAATTACAGGGTTGCTGGAAGCAAAGAGTTTGTGAACTTGCAACATCAGTTAGTTTAGCAGCAAAATAGAACACAACAAGTTCGCGAATATTAGGAACTTGACAGGTTAAACATTTTGCCGAATGTGAGTGGTTAAACTGAGAATGGAAATAAAAACAATCGCTATTACGATATTACGCACTTTATATTTTTTTATTTTTTATATTTTTTTAATATATGTGTATATTTTACTTTTTAGCAATGATTCCATCTCCTATTGATACAGTACAAGGCGTTCAATGGGGAGATTATTGTGGTTCGCCCAGTCACCCACCGCCAGTGGTTTATTGGGTGCAGACTTACACATTTCAAACCAAAAAGATCATCGCATCATCTAACAGTCTATCTGCTTACTTATGCGGAGATGACATTTGTATCCTCGCACACAAAAATTTGCACCAAGTGAACCCCAAAATCGGAATGTTGACCTGGGGGTATAGTGATATGTTACTCCGTGTTCATTCCTCAAACACGAATATTAAAACTGCGTTTAATCCAATGCGCCCGGATGATGTGACATGTTGTGAATACGTGCCAGGCGCAGAGATTCTCCTTGTTGGTGGAACATCCGGTGTGTTGAATGTCTGGCCGGTGAGGTTTTCTATAGACGGGGTATGTTTTTAAATACTTGTTGGTATGTTTTTCTCTGTTACTGTATGTTTTTATAAGCATAACGGTTATGAGTAGCCTCAAGTTTACTATAAGAAATGTTAAGCGCAATGGTAAAGCTCATTTCTGAAACCACTATTCGTTAGCTCTTGCAATATAATCTTCAGAGCATCCGGAATAAAGCTGCGACACAGCTATTTTACGGAGATACAGACAACGGCTATTAATATAGAGATAAGATTTTTTAATCTTGTGAAAAGCTTTTTTATATAAAAAGTAGGTAAATCTACCCGAACTTGTTTCCGATTTTTTAACATCTGTCGACAAGTGCATATGAAGAAGACATGTATACGACTTTCTAACTTGTACTTCATTACTCGTAGCCTTCATTGGACGTAGTGGGTGCCAAACAAAATTTACTCGGACATAGTGACGCCATCACTTCGATCAAAGTTTGTCAAGCGTACAGCATTGCAGTCACAACTTCAATGGATGCGACTGCAATACTATGGGACCTTAACAGGTGAGTAATTTCTTACACTTACTGGAAGCCCCTCACTCGTATTACATTAAATCCAGTGTTGTAACCATATAAAATTGCATATAAAAAGATAATTACAATCCATGATGACGTAATCACGTGTTGCTAGGGTTACAAGTACGCCTCTTGGATACGACATGTTCATCATAGATGTCCTTACATGATTGTGATGGTGGCTTAATTGTTATGGTGACGTTAACGAGCTGTTTACTGATAAATCAACGACACTGATAAATTAGCAGAATACCGGTGATGTGTGGTTAAGGAGTGTAAACGATGGAAACTTTTTTTTATTTTTTGTAGGTTATGTTACATCCGTAGTATACCTGAACACGAGTCATCAATACATTGCGTCACCATAAGTGATGCATCTGGTGACATTGCAACTGCTTGCAATAAAGGTAACTTCATGGCCTTTAACTTCATTAGCGCATTAATTTTTCTCTCCTCTAAAAAAACGAATTATATTTAGATTATTTAAAACATTTAAATTTTTCAAAAATATTTCCAATAATCTAATTAACTCCTGCCTCTGACCCCACGGGGTTAAAGAAACAGAAAGGTTAATATCGCTTGCGAAAAAAGACTACAAGGGGCTTTTCTTTAAAAACTTAATATCGCTTGCGAAAAAAGACTACAAGGGGCTTTTTTTAAAAAACTCTTTTTTAAGATTCAACTGGAATCATATATCTGTGGACGGTGAATGCGAAAGCAATTGGAAGAATAAGTGATGTGAGAGTCAACTGTCTTGCGTTTTCATCGTTGCCTGATGGTGTGGCTGTCAATGTCATTGCTGCGGGTTTGGATAATGGGATGATCAGGTGAGTAAATTGTTCGTTTGTTCGCTCGCTCGCTCGCTCGCTCGTTCGTTCGCTCGTTCAGTCTCGTTCGTTCGTTCGTTCGTTCGTTTGTTCGCTCGTTCGCTCGTTCAGTCTCGTTCGTTCGTTTGTTCGCTCGTTCGTTTGTTTGCTAGTTCAGTCTCGTTACTTCGTTTATTTGTTCGTTTTTTTGTTTATTCGCTTACTTTTTATTCTACCGCTAGGATGTGGGATACATGGACATTGCAACCACTACGAAGTATGATTGCTAATTCAAGTTACGAACCTGTTACTGCGTAAGTCTCTTATAATTAATCCTAATTTAAATCGCTTTCGTATATTAAATACTGATAAACAAAGTGCCATAAAAAGCACTACTTATGTGAACGCATACATGAATGGTATCAACTGTTTTATATCACGTGGTATGTGATAACAACATGTTTGGCACTTGTTGTGGTGAATGAAGACCATTAACTCTATTATGTACAATGTCTTTTGCTCAAATTTTGTCTTCACGTTTTTTTATTTATTTTTTTAGTCTTTCTTTTTCTCCATGGAATCCGTTAAATTTCTTTTCCGCTGACAAATCCGGAAATGTTTACTTGTTTACGAGTAGTAAAGATCCGACAACCGAAAAACCGCCTGTGTTTATTCAAGTTACTCCTAGCAACTGAAATATCCAAACCTATACGGTTCGGGAAAATGTATTTATACAAACTGGTCTGTGTATGTCACAGTATTTCCGTGTGAGTTGATACATCGGTTACGTTGGACGTTTCTGCGCATGCTCGATGTTGCAAACTTCAAATTAAACTTAAAATGTAAAATATAAATTTATACTGTATAGTTTTTCAAAACGTTTATGTAAAAATCTTCTTTTTTTAAAATTCATAAGTTACACCACACATCGTAATTTTAGTGCAGGAGCTGATTTGGTGCGACAGTTCAACTGAAGGTTTTCTAGACAACAGTTTTCTGAACGTTATTTTGTGGTATATTCAAATCAATAAAATCTTCCATTTTTATAAATATTGTTTTAAATAAATTTTATAACGGGAAATTTGTACTTTTTTTAAAATATACGAGAAATTATTTTATAAACAAATGCATGTTTACAAAAACTTCCCGACTTTTCATTCGAAATGTGTACTGCTTCATCTGACTTTAACTTTACAGCAAAAAATTTCGTTCGTGGAATAAGAAGTTATGGGATTTATCGGCCAACAAAACAAGGTCTCTCTTGAAGACAACGTTCTTGAAAATGGGTATCGGTCTAACCTCATCCCCAGGGCTTTCTGTGTCTCACCGGCATTGCGCTTATTGAAAGCGCTGTCAGATATACAAAGAGACAACTGGTCCTGAGATCGGGTTGGTATCGGACAAAAATTTGCGTATCGGACAAAAGTGACGATTTTTTTAAAAATGACGAAAATTTTGTCCGATGTATCAGAATACTTACAAAACTATAGTCTACAACCTCGTTCCCAGGTTTGTTTGCATTTTCTGCTCCGTAATAACAGCTCAGGAAACAAGAGACACTGGGTAATTTCCTGCGACAAATATATTATCCGACATTTTGGCGCAAAGGGGCTTGTCCAGGGAGTTCTTTCACTCGTATTTTAGCATTAGTGCATCTTACATTTTTGAAAGTTGGTCTAAAATCGCCCCAAGTAGACCAATACTTTAAACAAAATTTTCTCGCTGATGTACTAATACACAGCATTTAAAAATATTTTTGAAGGTTGAAAAGATCATAACAATTATTTTTTTAGAATGTCTTTTTAACAAATAATATTCGCGAATATATGAAAACATTGACATTATTAACGTTTTTTAACTTATGAAAACTTTAAAACAGACATACAACACATTGTTTAAAAGAAAAGAGATGCAACTATCCTGTTTTCGAAATCTTTTTCTCACCTAATAAAAACATGAAAATCTTCAAGGTATGTTTTTACAAATATCGTATTTACTCGAATAAGCGCCCTGAGGCGTTTATTTCATTTTGAAGCCTTAAGAGGTGGGCCCTCATTCGAGGGAGGCACTCTCAAAGTATTATAATGAAAAGACAGTGTAAAATATTTTAACATCTGTCGCACCAAATTAGCTTCGCGAGCTACAGAAGAAAGAAAAATATAAAAAGTTCCACTTAAAAAAATTCAAATTTGTCTAAAAATTCTTGTAAGGCACTATTATTCACAACATAATAGTTCAACATACTGTTTCCAGATAAGCTGTTGTTGTTGTGTCTCTTTGTCAAAATGAAGTTTCAAGTTCGTTTATATATGTACATTTTAGTATTAAAAGTACCTTTTTCACAGTTGAGTAAAAATAACATACCCTTATTTTATCCAACTCAAGTTATCTGTACAACTAGTTGCACCGTACTAATCATCTTAAAACCAATTTAGAAGACATAACTTCAATATTAAAACTGAAAACGACCTTTCCTTTTTACGAAAAATACCCACTAACCACTTTTAGGTGCCTCCAGTGGAAACAATCCACTAACTATAGGTTTTTGTGATTTTCTGGGTTAGCCACTTTAAATATTTATTATTATTATTATTATTTTACTGCGGTGGGCTGGCGAACGTATTTGTTGTTGTTTTCTTCAGTTTCTGTTTCTGTTTCTTTTGAAAAAGTGAACAAGGTGTATACATACTTGGTGTATTACTACAACATATCATAATAACTGTGAAAACGTGTATTGTTTAAAAAGTAAATAAATATATACATATACGTCATTTAATATATTGGGGAACTTAAACGATACAAGGAAGTTTAAAAGACTGACTGGAACTTGAAAAAAGCAATTCAGTCTTATCACCAAGCCCCATCATTAGCGTCCTCTCCAAGCAACACAAGTTAGCTTGGCGCTCTTTTGAGGAGGGCGATCATTAAACTTCTATCAAAAAGAGAGGGGTGTTCATTTGATGAGAAAAGGTGGTGGACAAGGAAAGGTGCTTAAGCCGGGTTTACACTATGTGGAATTAACTAGGCCGTGGATTTACTTCACAACCCTCTAGTCCAATCAAATTGTTCATATCGGTCCGCTCGGAATTTCAGTCCAATAAAGATTTAGCTTTAAAAACATACGGCCCGTATAATTTGATGTATCTAAAAACCTTTCTTTTATGACCAACAAATTAAAAAATCTACAAAACTATTTCTCTCAGGTACAAGGCAAATATTTTTGAATACTTTTATTCATTTTGCTTCAACTAAGAGCGAGTATTTAATAGCGAGATTGAGGAATAATAACACTGTTTTCAACCACCTTTAAATTGGTGGTCGTAGTGATTATTTAGTTGGTCCTATTTCATAATGGCTGCCGCGATATGTTGTGCATAAGAAAACTTGATGGAAAAAGGGCGAGGAGTTTAAACGAATATTTACGCAATTTCATTTAATTTAAAAGATAAACATTCAAAAAGATGAGTTTAGTTATGTTGTGTTTTCCATGCTGTGTGGATGAGCAGCCGCCACCGGTGAGTTTTAGCATTGTTTTACCTAACTACAAAATCTCATTTATGACATACACATTTATGATTAATTAGACATTTGTCGTCTTCTCATTCAGTTAGGGACAACTGCAAATTAGACTATTTCTCCTAAATAAGCTAGTAGCTAAATTAGGAGATTTTTAATAGCTTAACTTGGAGAGAATAGTCTATTTAGGAGATGGAAAATTTTAATCGACGATATCTTCGCAATCTTTGTTGGTCGCGCTACTATATTTCCTGTACTACTTGCTGACTTAGTCATCTTTGCTTAGGTCAAATTTCATAGAGTTTGCATGGCGGATATAAAAGTTATACATGTAAACGTACCCACCAACCAAACTCGTTTCCAATCGACTGGAACAAGGTCCGGGGCGAGATTGTCCAAATAGCTTATTTTGTCTATGATAGCGTAATTAGGACATCATAGCCTAACCATGCGCCATCTTTTTTTAAATCAAAATAGTCTATTTCGGCGGTTTTTTAAAACACGCCAGAAAAAAACGTTGTGCGCATGCGGATTAGCGGCAAAACAAACTAAAAGCAATATCTTCAAAACGCACCATAACATTTACGAAAATAATACTTCTACATCCGAGGGAGGTTTGTTAGATCATTTTTAACCTTAAAGATCGGTGCGACCACGGACCAGAAGGCTGTAATAAGCAAATTTAATGTTGATAGCCTAGTTAGGAGATAAATTTCGCCTAATTTGTCTATCATAGCCTATTTAGGCGGAATAGTCTAATTTGCAGTTGTCCCTAACTGTCATTTGCACTCTTGCTCTTGTCTTTGGCAGATATACTGCCATGGTATCACGAGTAAACTTTGTTGGTGTAGAGTTTTCAAAAAGGCTTAATTTGAAACAATTTAATTGATAAATATGTAGTTAATAATGTCACACAATTTAAAATTACGCAGTGTCACGCACAAATCTACTTCACAGCACAAAAAAACTCCACGGCACAATAAATACTCCACGGCACAAAAAAAAACTCCATGGCACAAAAAAATAATATCCACAACTTATAAAAATGCACCACAGCACAAAAAAAAGTCACGGCACAAAAGATTTTTGCTATATTTTATATTTATTATATTTTTAAACATACTTGTGATGTTTTGGAAAGTTTAAAAAGCGCCTTAACATTGTCAAACAAATTTTTGGATTTGCAAAGTGTTCTTAATGATTTTGTAATTATCAAAGGTATAGCTATATATAAAAATATATACCTTAAAATATTTGTGTTTGTACTGACTTTTACAAGTAAACTTAAAATGTTTTATTATATCGCGTCATTTTCTGTTTGTCTATTCAGTGAAATTTCCAGTAGTCTTTCAAAACCTGATAATGCTTGTCTCCAATCTATTGGCATGGCAATGTTAGCTTCAGCCCTAACGTAATCAAAATACTCTGTATACACGTTATGTTCCTCTTTTTGTACTATGTGGCTCCACAAGTAGATAGATAGATGTGCATATTTTACATGGCTAGCCTCACAAATATCGAGGGATATACCCTGTCTATTATTTCCAGGAGGGGCCATGGCTTAGATGGAGAGTCCTAGAGTATTTAATGCTCATTTTAAGCTACGCAGACCCAATTAGGACCCGCGCTCTACTAGACAACTCCCGGCAACATCCAACGGCCCACATAGTGTGCCATCTCCCCAATTTCCTTCACATGGCTTGGGTTAACCCGGGGCTATGGTAACATTCACTCGCCCATGTTGAATCGCCGTCAAGAGGAATCGAACCCCGGTCGCCCGTACAGAGTACGAGAGCTATAACCACTAATCTACGGAGCCACAAAGTATTGAATATCCCTGTTGTTGACAGAAACCTTTTGATCTTGTCCTCCAAATCTTTCTGGCAAAAATAATATGGAATCAGGACGCCCAGCTACACCCTCATGTTTTGATTTACATATGTAATGAGTATTCCAGTGCTCAACTATATTATCTAAATCATTTTGAATCATTCCAACAAAGCAGTAGTACAACTATTCTTTATACAGTTCACGCGTAAGATCAATAACGCCTTGCTATTCTAAATCTTTTACAAAGTTTCGCCACCAAGAGGATCTGTTTTTGCTAAAATAAGACCACCATGATTATATCCTTTGATTTCTTGTAGACGGTACATAGCGATGAGCGTCATGGTTGTCATGAAAGAAAAGCTTGGATAGCAGCCGTAATTCCATTTTCTGTTCCTAAGTTAGTGATTAACACCATTGGACAACCATTTGTTTCTGTTACTGCATTTAGGTACATGGAAGCTATACGAGCTGGTGATTTGTTTGATCTAGTAACACCACATAATCTTACGGCTAAATCCATCAATACATCCATGTATTGGAAATCCCCAAGGTTTAAGTTTATCATACCCATCAATATTCCGAGCCTGTCTCACTTCAACACCAACAGGATCCAATTCTTTTAACAAAGATTTCACTATATGTCTGGGATAAAATTTCTTCGTATTCAAAACCACTGTTAAAATAGTACTTAATAAGGCTTTCCTCGTCTATTTCTATGTTTTCATTAACAGTAGATTCGTCTTAAATAAAAAAGGGACATTGTTATACAAACACTGATTATGAATAAGAATTATTTGTCTAAACAATAATATTGTAGTCTGTATACCTTCACTCATGTTACCACAAGGAAATATATTTAGCTATTTTGCTCTATCAATAAAATCCTCGATAAATAAATGAATAAGAACAAATTTGTGCTCCCCTTCGGAGGGATTTTTTCTTTGTGCCGTGACTTTTTTTTTGTGCCGTAGCAATTTTTTGTGCCGTAACTTTTCTTTGTGCTGTGGCATTTTTTTGTGTTGTGGACTTTTTTTGCGCCGTGTGGGGTAAATTTTTGCCATGACACTTGTGGGCCACCGTATAAAATACTTTTAAGGTTGCTTTTTTGTGGCAGAGTCAACGATATTGAAAGTGCTGTCTTGCATTTTGGGAATAATTTTGGCGAGTTCAGGAATAATTCGGGCAAGATCCGAAATTATTAGGGAAAAACACAAATTTTATTCAAAAAATAGCCCAAGCTCACTGGCATATTTTGTTTTTTACTTAATATTTTTTATTGACGCGGTTTGCTGCTTATATTTTTTTCCTGTACACATGCCTGCGCATATCCCTTGTTCTTATACAAAATATAAACATTATGTCAAACCGCAACTCATCTATTTATTGTGTTTTCCAACCTTACAGTACAGTCTGAATGTAATCTACCGCGGACGCGAAACTCACATGAATAGTTACACAGAACAATAACATTGCGATAGCTTTTGTTTTTTTAAGAAAATGATTGCCTCGCTGATAAACAATGACCCCACGCGAACAATTGTTTAATCACAATAGGTTGCAAGATCAATTTTAGCAATCTATTTTGCGCGAACTCTTTTCATCATCATCATCATCATTCTCGGCTTAACGTCCAATTTCTATGCTAGCATGGGTTGGACGGGGTATATTAATGACCCTCTTCCAATCTGATCTAGACTGTGTTAGATCTAAACTCAACTTCCTCTGTATCAAGTCTGTCCTTATAACCTCCTGCCAAGTCTTTCTCAGTATGCCTCTGGGCTTTGCCCCAGGAACTATCAAGCCTCTACACTTTCTTACCCAATTATCCTCCTCCATTCTTTCCAAGTGCCCCAGCCAATTCAATCTTCTTATCTGGATAACATCTTTAATTCTACGGATACTTAGCCTGCTTCTTAGCTTATCTGAACTCTTTCTGTCTCTCAGACTGGCGTTACACATCCACCTAACCATTCTCATATCATTTTTGAAATTTTTAATTGCAGTAATTAAATATAAAAGTTTAATTGTTTGCGTTACATTATAAAATTAGTTATCAGAATTGAATTAGAAATAGTATTTTAATATAAAGTTACTTCGATAAATATAAATTGTATATGTAAACCCTTGCCATCTCATTTGCCCAACCATATTTAAAATTTGGTCGTACAGTACTGTGAAAAGGTTTGTTAACATCGTGTTCGTGTAACGAGCGTGGTGCACACGAACCACGATAAAATCGTGGTCTTTATGTATAACAAACATTCTATCGTGGCCACCACGCTAATATTATTATCTCCGGCGATAGAAATGTTTTTTAAGATCACATTTTAAAAGTTTATAAACGAAAAGCGGCGATAGAAATGCTTTTTTAGATCGCGTTTTAAAAGTTTAAGAAAGAAGAACGGCGATAGAAATGTTTTTTTAGATTGCATTTTAAAAGTTTAAAAACGTAAAGCGGCGATAGAAATGTTATTATTTGTTTCAATAAAAAAGTATGCAGAAGGATTATTTTACGTGGTTTGTTAAGAACGAAATGTTTTCATCAAGAAATGTAGATATTGTATTTATTTCAGAATATACACCATTTGTTTTACAAAAATAAACCGTAGTTGTATTCTTTTAATAAAAAAACGCGCAAGTCATTTAATAGTTGTGAACAATGCTTCTCATATGTTTCTTAAATTAAACGCGCTGGAATCTTTTTAAGTAATTAAATCAACAATACATTCTCGCGCAATGTATTATAAAACTTTGCAAAAGATTTTTATTATTTAATTACTTCACGCTAATACTTAAGGGAATAGCTTATCAATACATTTACACAATGCATCTTGCTATTACAAGAAATATAATTGCTCCGATATTTCTTCGCGAGCGCATTGTTTTTTAACACGCAAATATAAACTCGCAAAACCCTTAAGGGATTTAATTATAACAAAAGACAAACGACTGCCGTCCTTCACGCAAAGGTGTGATATTACCGTGTACGCGGTAGATTACATTCAGACTGTACTGTAGTTTGTCACTATGGCTATACTTCAAGACTTGTTTGTTGTGTATAAGTTATCTTCTATAACCACCTTGATCCCTTGGCTTAAAACAAGTCAGTCCTGCAAGTACATTTTACAGCTAACTAAAGATGCACAATTTTTAACTTTTGTATGGTCAGGTTTTAATGCTCAAAATAGAAGTTTAAACCTGAGGGTGCTAATGTCCTCAAATGTCCTCAAATGGCAACCCTGTATACTACAACCAGAATTTATTTTACATCAGTAAAAAATTGCTGAAGTGAAATGCCATGCACCTGCTTCACATGGGCAAACTTGTGTTTCACGTCAGCAAGTTGTATTTTTGTTTTGCAATCCCATGCTTCCAGACGCAAACAACAGCAAAAACGTGCTTAAAACATAAGAAATACATGCGCCGTTGTATCATGGCACAATGAATGTTTAAAAATATGTTTTTGAAAATTTCAAGTCGATGCAGTCATGCTTGTGCAGGCTTTTATTTTAGACACATTTTTAAGGAAATTTTTTATTAAAAACATGGTCTAGAACCATTATGAATGTTTTGATATGCTTAATGATACTTTTGTTTGATGTCTGTATAAGGAAAGTTTTGGAAGCATTTGAAAAAATATGATTTTCAATAATTTGTCCAAAATTAATATGTACTATAGCGTAGATAGCCAGTCCTCCGATGGATAGACACTGAATGCATATTTAAAATTGAATTCGAATCAGCTCTTCCGAGTGGTGTGTATACAATAATTGTGGTTTATCTGGGACCTGTATAAATATTTGTCAAGACACCCAATGCAGTTTTACACCATGAATTTGGAATGGATTCAATCATTAAGCTATAGGACCCAATAGGCAGTTTTCTTTTGACATGCATGTATTTTTTGTATTTTCAAACTTACATTAGGTACCATGTCTTCAATGATTTTCCATAATGTCTATTATTTTGTGCCGTTCTCTGTGACTTTCAAGAAATACAATTTAAATTCCCTAAGTGCATCCCAGTAATTCTGGTTTCTTGAATGGTTGAGAATCTGGATTTCACCAACTTTACAGGGACTTCAAAGCACTAAACAGAATTCTAGTATTGAGAGAACCAATGATTTCCACATTGTGAGCAGATGATCTCTTGATCTACAAGCCACAAAATTTTGATGTTTATGGTTATTGTTTAAGGGTAACAATTACAGGTTTTTCGTTGCCTGCATTTTTTAGTTAGGGTAACGATCTATAAATAGGGTAACGATTACTGAAATACTGATAACAAAGAGCAAAACTCTTTTTTCTCTATGAATTCAAATAAATATGTATTCTAATGATTTTCAGACTCCTATGCAAATGTTGCATCACTGCCTGAACACTAAGTTCCTGTTGACTTTCTGCCGTACACTAATATCCCCCAAAATGAATGTTTGTGAAGGAATGACAGCCTCATCTGTAATGTGCACAATTTATTTATTGTTAAAAGCTTAAAGTGCTAGGAACGAGTTAAAGGCCTTAAAGGACTCCAAGTTCTGGCTACAGTCCAAATAAATATATATTTTCTCACAGACTAATCGGTATAACCCATATTTAGCTATTGATGTTGATCACATAAAATGTTGCTATTAAAAAAAAGCATAGCAGTGTGAACTTGGCACACAAGTGAAAAATTAAAAAAATGACTGACAAATAAAAATCTGAAAAATATATTAATAAAACCCCTGGCTAACAAAAAATTGTTCAAGCTATCAAAAACTTGGAATGTTGGTTACCCCCAAATTTTATGACCTGGATATAGTGTGAAATGTTCTAAGGATTTAAAGAGGTCATGTTTTTTCTGATACTTTTGATGTGCACACACATTAAAAGTATCAAGATCTTTTACTTCAGATGGGATGAGATAAGTGGTGCACAGTTTGAGGTTATTGTTTGCACCATTTTGTTGTGCCTCAAATTTAATTCATATAGGTTGTTTTGCAATTTACTGATGTCTCTTAGTGATGTGATGCCTGTGGTGACTCTTGTGTCACCAGCAAAGAATCTTGCAATGCTATCTGAGACATTACAGTCTATGAAGATTAAGCTGAGATACAGTTGCAGGGTTGGATTTAACTACTTCAACAACAACTGATTGTGTGTAGTTTGTATGGGAAGCTTTATAAAGTTATATATTTCTATGTGGTTTCCAAGTTTTCTCTAAGACATTATCTTTAGGTCTTTTGTTAAGTCGAGATAAATAAAACATCACAATTTACTTTTTGGTCCATAAAACACAGAACATTGTTGCTCTAGGAGTTGCTTCAAGCATGAGTCATCAGAGTGGAAGCCATGTTAGTGTTGGTTGAACAGATTTTTTTTTTCCAGATGGTAACCGGTTTCAGATAACTTTTTCGAAAATGTTTTCGTGATGTCAAGGCAATAAGGCGATAATTGGATGCAATAGATTTATTCCCTCCTTTGTAATGGGATGTGATAAGTTAGTGCTTTAGTAAATAGGCAATTTCTCCTTTATCAGACACTTTCGTGATAGGGTGGTGTACATATAATTCTTGCAACTTACTGTTGATGACCACTGTGAAAAGTTTTCTAAAGAAGCATCATTTTGCAGGGTTAACCTCTGTAATTTTGGGGGATATACACTGTCAGTTGTTTCCAGGAGAGACCACAAAATTGTTCTGGAATTAAAGCTCCCATTTGAACTACAGACCTTCTGCCCAACTAAACAATGGCGTTATGCAGGGATCGAACCCATTGTACATGAGTCAAACACTCCAACGACTGAGCTACCGATACCTATCAAGCTTTTAAAATTTTTTGGCAGTTTTGACATAGATATAAAGTGTTAAGAAAACCTTCTTACTTTGTTACAGAGACGCAGACCAAAAATTGACAGATCACAAATAGGGTTACCAACAAATTTCCAGGTATGTTTTTGTGTACTTTAATACCTGTCTTGTCACCACATCTGTGGCATGTGTCAGCTAAAGAACTTCCTGTGGTATTTGTTTTTGTTTTTAGCACACCGGACACATTGGATCTGGGGAAATTGCTTCAGGTTTTGATGTAAGTTCAGTCTTTTGTTTGACATCAGCTGTGATGTTGCTTTCCTTTTGTTTAACTTCTTCATGTTGTTGTCCTGCAGGCTAGCAAATATATATTCTGTCATTCAACATACAACATATAGCAAGAGTAAGTGAAAAGATGACTTGCATACTGTAAAGTACCAAATAAGTTCCTTGTGTGCTTATTTTATTATCTGTTACAATAATAATGACAAAAGTTAGTTAATGCTAGCGTATCATGCTTTTTCACCTTTCCACCCTATTTCAATTAAAAAATGTATTATACAAAAATAAGTGCTTTCTTGGTCACTGGACTTTTATTTGGTCAACAGGTGCTTATTTTGGTGACTGGGCGCTTATTGTTGTCGCTGGACTTAAAGGATTGGCTGCTTCTCTGGCCACTAAGCACCAAGTCGCTGCATTTGTAAGGCTTGATATGGTTTTAATATTTTCAGGTTCATCAAGTTCAGAATTCAATGCAGTCTAAGGGTGGTTACGAGCATGCTTCTGGAAACACAGTACAGTACACGCCTGATGGTATCGACGTATCAAAGAATGAAGAAAGTGCAAAAACGTCTTCGTCACCTAACGAAATAACGATAACAATAAATTCTGATGAGCCAACAAATAATACATCTTGACAATAATTAATCGCCTTGTTCAGGTAAATTTCAAAATATTCGGCAGCTGTTGTTGTAGTTTTTGTAAAATATATGATTGTTGATGATAACTAACATATACTTAAATTAATGTCACACAGTCTAGATCAGATTGGAAGAGGGTCATTAATATACCCCGTCCAACCCATGCTAGCATGGAAAACGGACGTTAAGCCGAGGATGATGATGAATGTTCCTTTTTATAAAGAGAAATTGTGTAACCATTTTTGTTGATCTGATAGCTAGACCTGCGCACAAAGTAAAAAAGGTGCTTTGAGAGCAACACATACTTACATGAGCACTAAATGAAATCCTCCATTTATAATATGTTCCTTGTTAAAATAGTGAAGAGCGAATAAAAGGTTCTTCTGGGGTAAACCTTGTCAGTCTGCATGTAAGTTGCTTGAAGGGAGCTGTTTCGAGATACAATTTCTCCATCAAACGATACTGTACCAGCAATTTCAAGCTCGTCTGGTTTTGCTGGGTATCTAGGTAATTACCGAGATTTCGTGCTGGGGAGTTGTGTCTCCCCTCAGAAATAAAAGGGTTTTTAGTCCGTTGACAATATTTGTTTAGACCATAAAAAAGTTTTTTTTATCTTTTTAGGGTTACAAGTGACGACTCATCTATAGTTGTATAATAGTAGATATATACCAAATGTTTTTGTCCTATGGTATTGTATTATATAGTATTTGGTATGTTGAATTTCTGGTCTTTATGATTCTCCATCGCAGAGGTTTTTTATGCTTCAAATGCTTCCTGCATAAAGTTTTTTTATCCTCTTTTAAAATGGTCGTCTCGAAGGGATTCCTAAATCTATATTATTTCTGAATGCTCGCCACATATTTTTAAGAGAGATAAAACTGTGATTAATTTTATACTTGTAAATGCGATTCTGTAGACTTTATACCATGCTTTGGGACCACCTTATATGTGCGCAGAAATATGTCAAAGTCTATTTTCGGAACAGTCTGTATTTTTAAACTAGTGTAATTACTATGGTGATGTTTTTTTGTTTGATTGTTTTTTAAAATAAGTATGATTTTCTTTTAAATTTTCTATTTTCGGGTCTGAAATGGTTTTGCTTTAATGCGTAAATTATTTCTGCTCAACTTGAGATATTTTCATCTGTTGCTTTGATTTTGTGTGTCATTTCACTAACGGGGGCCCTTTTTGGTACAATTTTCATGACATAGTAAAATAATCCTCTTATTTGTCAGAATAGTCTTAGTGAAATTTTCAAAGAAAGAAACATTGTAATTTTCACTACTTTTAGATTTTAGTTTTGAAAGCTTTTCATAGAACGTGTGACCATTACAACAACAGATACTTTTTTCGGTATAATTAAAAAAAGTATGAGAACAGGTTGGGTTGCTATCGTATTAAAGCTCTATACTATATATCTGAAATTGCGAGACTTTTGAGTGATATCTAACAAATTTGTCCCAGAGTAGAATTGCTTTCGATTAACCCACGGTTATTTATTTAACATGTCCCATTCTTTTCACTGCAGGTGCACGTTTTTTGATTGGATAATACTATTATTCTTATTTCCTATTGGTTACTTGGGAATTTTTTAAAAAAGATTGATTGACAAGGGTAGCTACGAGTTTATTTTTATAAGTTGATCATGAACGTAAAATAAATGATTCCAATAATTTACCTGTCCTTATTTATTAACATTACAACATTACTATAAACTACCTTATATTTTTAAATTTTACGCCCGGTTATTTTCACGCCCTATATTTTTGCCCTTAAATTTCGCTCACTATATATTTTATATTCAAACATTTTACGCCTTATTAGTTCTACCCCCTTAATTTTACGCCCTTTATTTTTCATCCCTCAAATTTTCGCGCACCTAATTGCTATATCATATTCGCGCAACCTTGAATTTTCGCGCAGTTGAGAAAGGTAAGTTTTAACCTGCTCATGTACAAGGAATGTAGTTATTATTGTACACTCGATATAAGAAAAGTACAATATCTTTGCTAAAAATTACATCATTCGAACGCATCAAGCAAGATTGTCGATGATCCTAGATTTTTTCATCTTTTAGGATCAAATCAGGATTCTTCTCAGGAATCTTTACGTTAAATTGGGGAACAGAAAAAAAGCTCTGGGAAAGTGGTTGGATTAAGTGATAAGGTCAAAAAATGAAGCGTGTTGTTTTTATTTTATTTTTTCCAATTTCTCACACTTTCAGTTTTCGCGCGAAGATGCTCGAAATTCAAGGGAATTAACGTATACCTGGTCAAACGTAGTTTCTTGGAAATTTCAAAGAAGTTTATTGTTTTTGGGGTAGTTAACATTTATATTTATAAAGCCTTCTAGATTAACCTTACTTAAATCCTGGAATATCCTAGAATTAAAATACATCCAAAATTACTTTCTTTTTTGAGGAAACGTTTTGATAATTTACATAAAGATTGAAGGTACCCCTTGATAATTTCCGATGAGTCGCTCCTCGGCCTGACATAAGATCATCAGTACGAAATATGTAATATGAAAATGACTTGCGAAGAAAGAGTTTTAAATCCTGGTCCGAAAACAAACTTAGTTAAAAAAGACTGAGATTATAGGTGCTTTTAACAGCAAAATTCTGAAATATTGAAAGTGTAGTGTAGTGTGTATTTTTTCGTAAAAAAGAGTTATAAGTTCTTTTATATAAACAAGTTCGTATCGTTTAAAAGTAAATAGAAACTATATACATACATCAGCTTGTATATTAAAGATCTTAAACCATACAAAGAAGTTTAAAGGCCGAGATACATTTGAAATTTTTATTTTGAAACTGTCTGAAATTTTTATTTCAGAAATATTTCGAAATACGTTTTCCATTGTTTCGAAATTAATATAAAGTCTTTCAGCATTATTTTAAACATGAATCGAAAAGATCAAAAAAAGGATCAAACAGGATCAAACTCCATCGTGTCTGCTTCGTATTCACTCATTTTTATGTTTTCTGCTGTTTATCGCCAAAAAAAATGCACAAAAGCTTCTCATAAACGTCAGAAAAATGCGCACCTGTTGTCGGCAGCTTTGAACTTATTTCGAAATATAGAAAATTATACAAATCGATTTACAGAATTTTCTTGCTCTGAAATACCTGTGAAAGTTTTGCAGCATGTCTCGAAATTAATTTCAGAGCAATTCGAAATACTTTCGAAAGCTTTCGAAAGCTTTCGAAATGTTTCAAAATATTTTGAAATATTTCTGAAATAAAAAATTCAGACAGTTTCGAAATAAAAATTTCAAATGTATCTCGGCCTTAAAAGACTGACTGGAGCTTGCAGAAAGCAATTTTGCCTTTACCAAGCCCCATCATAAGTTTCGTTTGAGTAGAGAGTTATTATTCTTTGTTGTTTAAAAGAAAGTAACTTCGTTTTCAAATTTCGCAATAAAAGTTTTTCACACACTGCTTAAAAATACATAGTGATGTTAACTTTTTTAAATCACCGTCCAAAAAGTTATTCCATAGACGTGGTACTCTTTTAGATATAGCAAAACTAGTTCGCTGCGTAACAATTCTTGGCTGCCTTAGATTATTTTCACGAAATCTAGTCGGAAAATTGTGATTTGTTTGCTCAAAACTATTGTGGAATGTTTGTTGTGCTAACTTATTTTTAACTTTAAACATGAAGATCGAGTGTTGTTAGATATTTATTTGATAAACGTTAGCGCCTTTAAATCTTTCATTAAGTGCCTTGAGTGAATGCCATGATCCTAGTGGTAAATTATCCTAGTTGCTTGTTTTTGTTTGCTCAAAATTAGTTTTAATTTGGTCCTGTGTGTACTTGGCTATGCAATGATTGCATAGTTTATGTACGAGTGAATTAGTGAGAAGTATCGTTTTTTAAACACATCTGGTTCAAAATAAATTTAGCTCTACCAAGAATACCACTATTTTTCGAGATTTTGTTTTCTACCAATTCAATATGTTTATTCCAAGTAATATTTTCATCTAGGATTACTCCAAGAAACTTACTTTCTGTTTCCCTTTCAATTTCTATATTGTTTATTGCTAATTTTGGTAGTTTTAATGGAATGTGATCTCTTCTACTAAATTTGTGAAAAAAAAGTATATTTTGTTTTTTTATATTTAAAGACTTGTTTGCATGGAACCACTCATTTATATCGATAAGTTCTGTATTTACAGATTCGAACAAATCCTTTATGTTGCTATGAGAGTAAAATAAATTTGTGTCATCTGCAAACATTATTGGATCGAGCAATTTTGTAGCTCGTTTCAAATTGTTTGCGTATATTAAAAATAGAAGTGGGCCTAATATCGAGCCTTGAGGTACTCCACAAAGTATGTGTTCATAGTCAGTTTTACCTTTTTCATAGCTTATAAACGAAACCAATTAAGTGATATGTTTCTGATACCATAAGATTTCAGTTTTTTTATTAGAATTTCGTGATCTACGGTGTCAAAGGCTTTTGTTAAATCTATGAATACACCTATGGTATATTTATTTTCATTAAATGAATGGAGTATTTGGTCAACAAGTTGGACAATTGCATGTTCAGTAGCATGTCCAAACTGTTTTTCATATAAAATGTTATGCTCTAAAAGAAATTTATATAATCTATTGTACATGATTCGTTCAAGTAATTTTGAGAAACAGGGCAGTACGGATATTGGTCTAAAGTTTGTGAGTAACGAGTCGTCTCCAGTTTTAAAAATTGGAGATACTCGTGCTATTTTTAGTTGCTGGGGAAAAATACCTTCTTTTAGAGATATCGAAAAAATGTGTTTTAGTGGTTCAAATAGTTGATCTTGACAGTTCTTAACTACATTTGAACTGATATCGTCATATCCTGGACTTTTGTTAATTTTAAGAGAGAGGAAAGCATCAGTTAATTCTTTATCAGTCAATGTTTTCTTCATTTCTGGTTATATATGCGTCAAATTTTCGCTGTGTGTTTGGAATTGCTGATGCAAGTTTAGGTCCGACATTACCGGAGAATTTCAGCTATTGTTTTACCGTCTGTTATTTCTTCACCATTTGAAATCAGTCTCTTTGGGAATGAAAAAAAATGAAAAAAGTAAATTGATAAATTGATAAATTGATAAATTGACAGGATAGTATAAAGTAACAGGGCTGGCGAAAACATTCTTAAAGTAAGGGTCAGCTTTTTTTTTAATAAAGTCCGAGATCATCAACCGTCATTGTCGTCGTTATTTACAAGTCATTTGGCGCGAAAACGTTTGGAGAGGTACAGCTTAATGGAGGTGGCACATGCACTACCCGATTTGCCGACCCTGGTAAACTTTTTAAAAGAAATCCTTGCAGTCAAAAACATCTAGGCTAATTCCAACCTCTTCCCCAGGGCTAAATAATAATTTAGTAAATAAAAAACATAACAAGCCCTTGGGACGAGGTTGGGCTATATTATATTCAAAGCAAAAAAAAAATGCCATCATTTTTGTTACTGTATCAAATTTTTT
>JASGCC010002180.1:0-29943 GCA_030067915.1 Hydractinia echinata | reverse complement strand
ACAACAAAGTAACGACGGTAACATTGACGACAGTAACGACATCACAACAAGGACAGACGTAACAAACGCAAACACCACATCACGTTGATCAGTAAAAAATTCGAATAATCAATGTTTACAAATGTTTGCAACTCGAGTAGCATTATAATCACAAACAATCAAACAAACAAAAATCATTATAGCTATCAAAAGACACGCTAGTCACTGGCCACTGGTATGTGAACAACTCGCAAATCAAATTACATACTACTTTTGTCTCCTTTATCAGCAAAAGCTTAGCGTGTTATTAATAAAACTTTTACCCATATCCTCTCGTACACATTAAAGCAAGCTTGATAACAGAGAAAAGCCAGATTTTTTTTTCTATTAAGGAATTTTAATTAATGAAAGCATGAGCTCATTAAACCGTCATTCAGAATGACTAGCCGATTAAAATAGTCCGAAGACGTTGACAAAGAACAGCCGACATGAACATGTAAACATAAAGATTAAATAACAGCGGAAAAGTTATAACACGAAATAGTAAAATTATAACACGAAATAGTAAATTATAACACGAAATAGTAAAATTATAACACGAAATAGTAAAATGATAACACGAAATAGTATTAAAACACGAAATAATAAATTATAACACGAAATAGTAAAATTATAACACGAAATAGTAAAATTATAACACGAAATAATAAATTATAATAGGGAAAAAAAGAATTATAACACGAAATAATAAATTATAATACGAAATAATAGAATTATAACACGAAATAATAAAATTATAACACGAAATAATAAAATTATAACATAAAATAATAAGATATTACAAAAATAAAAACTTTGCAAGCCAATAAAGCAACATCATACAGAAATGTCACTATATGTATTTGAGTCCAAAAAACAAATCGTGACATCACAATGTCTTTTCACTGTATGCATTTTAGCCCGGACAAATCAGCTCGTTTGAAAGCCACTTAATGGTGCACTCTAACAGTTTAAAAATACACACCATCTCAACAAGAGATGATAAACTACATGAAGAATTGAAAGTAAGCTGTTGTACATAACACCAAGTTGTCAAGTACACGAGAAAAATGCTTTCTACATGGTAGCGAGCTATTCTTTTCCGTATTTAACTCGATGAGCTTGTCTTTCAAAACATTACTCAAACTTATCTCGACCTAAAATACGTTCAGGTAAAAGAGAAGACATTGAAGTAAACCAAGAAAAATAAATCAATCAATTTTTTTCTTCACAAACTCACAAAAATAGCAACAAAAAGACGTCAATATATATAGGAAGTTTCTTGTAAGAAAAACGGTCAGAACATTCAATGCCTTATGACCTGACCTATACAATTTTCAAACCAGTGCCCCCATCAAAGGACCGCGCCCTATAAATAAGGATAACAAAAAATACAGTCATGGTCGCCACAATAGCCACGTGATATACGTATATAAATAATCAACTAACATAAATATTTAACACTCCAATAAAAAGAGAACATTTATGCTGGTCTTAACAGTAACGAAATTTTCACTTTTTTTTTATATATCAGTAACATTAAAACGCGTTTTTTTTTACTGACATGATTCGTGGCATACGCACTTTAACGAAACACCATGAATTCCTACACGCACACAAAAAAAAGTTTCGCTGAGTCTCACAAAAACCAACAACTTTATAAACAGCTCGAATATAATGAATTCTTTCGGGAGTGGTGAACTTATTTTCATAATAAAGGAAATTGTATTTAATTGTAAACTAATTACGATGCTAATTGCGAAGATTTGTCCAGAGAGAATGAATAATAACACCAGGCTAAATTCGTCAGAAAATCCATTGTTGCCAGATTCAAATCTCCAATATTAAAAACGACAACTGGAGTGCGGTAATACTACCAACTACCGCCAACAAGTATCTCACCAAAATAGATGAATTCTCACGGTGCGTTCGTCTTTCATCCTCACACATAATGAAATACCAGTTATTACCAACAGACGTAATTAGCATAATCGATATGTTGTTAAGAAATTCCAAGTTAACCACATCAGAGCGGAAAAAACAAACAGAAAAATTGAGAGTAAAAAAATAATAAAAATAAAATATAATGAGACAGCGGAGAAAGAAGAAGGAAAATAATTTTCACGACAAATTTAATAAAAAATGTTGAAAATATCACAAACACACAAATAAACAAACAAACAAACAAACAAACAAACAGACAAACAATAACATATAGAAAAGCTCAATTTTCTAAACGGGAACAAAATTCACACAAATGGTCACACGCAGAGCGCAGAGCAACTATAGAAACACCACCAACAACAATGACAAACGTCTAACCACTCCAGTACGTAAATAAACATCAATGTCTTAAATTCTTTCATTAAATACGTTGACATCACCGTCAATGTCTAAAAATGTAGCACTTGATAATATATAAATCGAACGGAAATTACTACAAACTGAAAAATCATTTTATACAATTCGAGATGACATCACTGAAACACACACACCTCGCGTTGGTTGCACAAACAAACAGAAGTGAGAATTATACAGATAAAAAATAGCATGTTGAAATTCAATTATTACAATACTTCGTGACGACACTAAATTCCATTTTAAGATAACATACTTTTACGTGTGAAACGTATCCACGTCTAATCACTAATGACAACCATTGTTGACATTACACAACACGGTCCATCGTAGTTGTTGCAGCACTCTTCACCATAGATGTTAAAATTTGAGATTTATTAGAAAAATCAAGGAATCCAAGCAACGCCGGTATAAACTCAAAAAAAAGGCGCGCAAACGAAGAGCCTATTATAACAACCCTTGAAAAGTTCATTTTAAATTTAAAACCTCTTCAACCACTACACCGTATCTGCAATGTTTTTCCCATAAAAGGAAGAAAGAAGAAATATAGAAGAAAAAGGATATTGAAAAGTCAAGGATAAAACAATAACAAACATCACAAAAAAATGAATGAAACTTGAAGGTTTTTTGCAAGATGGACGCTAACCACAGTTGGAAAGCGAAACTTGCAAACTTGATACACACAGATAAAGCCTTCAAAAATACGTAATTCGTGTGGAAGAAAAAATTGCAATGCCAAAATAAAGTTTTAAAACAAACACATAGCTTACAAAGGGATAATCTCATCAAATATTGCAAACCCATCATGCTTCTGGCAGTGTACGATACACAAACCAATCATGTAAAATCTTCTGTGAGAAACACGTCGAAAAACTAACAACAACAAAAGATATCATTTGAGAAGCTTATAACCATGTTGTTCATGAATTCTTCGAGTCAATTATGTCGATAAAGAAGTACCTCAAGACCGGCCATTTCGAAGATTTCAAAATAATTAACTGTAATATCTGCAAAGTTATTTCTCTCTTTTTATATAAAAACAATTTTATAGCTAAAAATCAGTATATTTTGTATATTTTATTGACTGAAAAAAAATTAAAAAATGAAAGAAAAAAGGCACAAAAAACGTTTTGATGAAGAGTACACGCATTTCCTACTAAAATGAAAAACTCACAACAGTAGAAAATACATAAAAAAGTATAGATTTGTATAAAATATCTCCCACAAACCATAATTAACGAGGAGCATGCATGTGCAGTACACAATCAAACAGACCTTCGCCAAATTCATCGTCTTTAACGAGTCGCACTTCCTTTATGACGGTTTCAAAAAAATAGATGTCTGCAATCCTCAACGAGCTGTTCAAAATATTCACTAAGTAACCAACCTTCTAAAGCTTTATAAATCTTATTGAAGTTTGCCTCGTTTTAAAAACGAGCCTAGTATTTTTACAAATTAAGATAATAAAAAGCTTCGACCACAAGAGTAAGCGACAAAGATTGCACTGCCTGGCAACAAATAAAGTTGAGAATTTACAAACAGAACGATTTTGAAAGTATTAATCCAATGCGGTTTTATTACTAAAAATTCAAAATGCGTCAAAATATTAAATTTAGAGGCGTACATTTTTTTTATCATAAGTTTGACTTAAAAACCTGAAGTGTTCTTACTTTTCTCACATGTTCAGCCTAAATTGATCTCATTCTTATATTTTTGAGCATTTTTTAATTTATTTAGCAGTACATTACAAATTTCTAGGCCCCAAAATATGTGGGGTGAAATTGATACTATGAAAATTTCTGTTTTAAGACGTTTCTCCATGTTTGTTGTGTCTTTTCAGGAAAAAAAAACAGTAATGGAATTTATGTTGCAGCGACCAAACTACACACAGCCTAACTATAAGCACAAACACCAAATTTAAAAAAAATATTATATCGTGTCCAACTTCTACACAATCAACATTTTCCACAGAAAACATACAAAACCACAAAACCAAAACATTTTCCGTTACTAAATCGTCTTCCATTTTTAACAACAGCCTTCAAATTTAATTTCATTAAAGTAGCCATCAACCATCGTTACGAAATAAAAAAAACACGTAAAAACAACTCCAGCTAGATTTGCCATTTTATAAAAGGACAGTACGCCTTCTCTAACTTCAAAAACCTCTCCATTGTCACTTCTCTTTTCATTGACCAGGTGTTAATGAAAGCCCTACACAAACAATCAAAGGAGTTATGAAAACATTTATTTTTCATAAAGACTCAACAGCTTCTGAAAGAAAAGCTTTATTTTTTATACATAATAGATTTAAAGACGCAGAAAAAATTTAAATGTTTATGACACCAGTGGCTTAGTCAGAATCACCTTGTAATACGAATTTTGTAATCCCTTTCAATGTTTACTTTTCATTCTAAACTGAGACAGCTAGTCACAATCAATATATACACAAAAACCACAAAAAGGAATATTTTTATAGCTTTATATTTATTACAAGATTTAGAATATATATTGACATAAGAAAACGCATGGGTAGCACTTAAAGCTATTAAACTGTTGTGGAGGGTTTAAAAAGTCCTCTTTAGCAATAACAAAAGGACAATGAGGCTGTGAATGGCTGGAATATAAGTACAGAATAAGAACAATGACATGGCTGAAATTTTGTTGATTTTTCTTTTTCCTGAAAAACACAACAAACTCCGAATAATATCATTCTAACAAAATCTTTAAAGAATCAACTGTCACAGTTTTGCAAAACTTTTATATATAAATTGTGGAGAGGATTACAAGAATTTGTAATTTAATAATTAATAAATAAAAATTAAATAATTAAAAAAATGCTCAAAACATAAAAACAAAAAAAGCACAATTTCAGGCAGAACAACCGGAAAAATAAGAACAGTTTAGCCTGAAGAAAAATGTTGTGTTTCTTACAAAAAAAATATAGCTAGTTGCCTAAAAAAGTGTTTAAAAATGTATCAAAACATACCAACGATATCAAGTTCCGTTTATAAAATCAAAAATGACATAAGGAATAGATTTTGCAAGTTTTTTTGCATCGAAGAATTTATTTTTGAAAATTCAAAGGCCTCTGATGCAATTCCAACTTTTATTACTTTTTCTTATATAAGTTAAACTTACAAAAGACCTCCCTTTTTTCTTATCAAACATGGATTATAAAAAGAAAGAAAGAGACGGATTTGTCATACTAATGACATAGTAAAATTCACACAAACATGGACAATCAAAACAACAGAAGTTTTCTTTTGTCCAATCGACATTCTTCACAAATCTAGCATGAAATATTTAATATTAGTGTGCTGAGGAAGGGTGAGCATAAAATATGTATTTTGCATGTCTGAAATAATCACTAGCCTGTGTGCTCTTTTATTACGACATGCACAGCTTCACAACTAAATTTTATCTTGGAGAAAGGTTCTAGTTACAACCCCTAGGCAACACATTAAATTTTTGAAATATTCATCAATGAATCCATTTCTTACTTTTATATAAACAAAGCATAAATATTCTGAAATAAGGAATGAATATTTATTTTAAAATAAGGGCTAAAATGATCAATACAAACTCTTATCTCCAAACCTTTCTAGAAATATGACAATTTCCCTATGACAAAATGACAATTTTCTTTTGGCAGTGAGTAGTGGCTACTAAATCACATACAAAAAATTACGTATCTACTTATCTCTGTTGATTTATGTCAGGGACTCTCTTTTATATTCAGTGAATATAAGTGTGAATCCAAATGACACATTATAGTCCACAACACAATAAAGATTACTAGAAATGCTAAACTATAAGAAACACATATTTGCCTTATAAATTATTATCCCATGTCTTCCTACATAAAAACATCATATAAAAAAGCCAGTAAGCAAGTAACACAAAATTTATTTTCACAAGTCATCAACTCACTGAGGGGATGACTTACAAGTTGCAATGTGGGATCAACACATGCGCACACACAAAAAAAAAAATTCCCACATTGATAACATTTAAAAAAAATTAATTTGTCACAGTGCAGATACTAAAATTTACAAGCACCAACCTTATCATCGTCAACCATCTTTCACATATGTTGTTGTTCAAATAATCTTGATTTATGTTTTTAAAATTTTATCTTTTTCGTCAACATTCTTTACAAACACAACAAAAGAAAGAACCATTCTATGATGAATATCTCATCGTCAAAAAATACCAATTCTATAGCTTTCTTTCGTAAACTGGCATACAAAAACCAAGTTGAAGATTATGCATATATAGCTAGAACACTTTTGTTGTAGCTAAATCTTTTACACCTCTTCAAAATGGTTTAAAACAACATCAATAACAGATCTTGAAATCCGTCATGTTTGTTTTTCAAACACTCCTTCCATCAGTTGCCACAACAATGCGACACTTGCATGGAATTTAAAACTTCCATTTTCTAGCAGATACATGGAATAGTCTTGGTCGTACAAAAAGTATCATCTTTCAAATTTATAAATGCTCACAATTCAGAATTTTGAACGACTGGAATCACATTTGACAATGTTTTGGATGCACGCACCCGTTACATAGACATACACAAAGTACAAATAATGTAAAGTTCAAGTTACATCAGATATCAACAGTCCTAGAGACAGATATATTATTATATGCATAACAGTGGAGATTTTTTATTTTATACAAGCTTGCCTCTGTGAATCAATAAACTTTATTAGTAAACTGTTGCAAACTGCTTATTCAAGTAGAGACCGTGAGCAACCCTTTGAATTTTTATGTTCTTTGGATAGAATGGTAATATTACAACAGAGGTTAAAGTCTATCATTATATAAAAGAAAAAGATAGTGGAAAATTTGACTGAAAGTATAAAAAACAACTGAACATAAATCGAATAGCATTAGTAATGATAGGTATACATATACAACACGAATATACAGAAAAATGAATCCCATGTTAAAATTATCTCGTGTACAATAATACATACTAATCTCATCAAATTATTTTTTACCTTCGCGGTCTTACTTTTATTAACAAAAAGCTTTGTAATTTCAAAAAATAATAACATTTTAACATATTTTTTTGATTTTTTATGGCAGAAAAGAAACTTTACAAACACGGTAACTACAACACTTGATCAATGTAAAGGTATGTTTTAAAAGTAAACATAAAATAAATAAACAAATCAACCAATACTATAAACAATAAACAGTAAACTTTAGTAGTGTTCAATTACGCATATCTGAAGGAAATTTAGTAAAATATCAAGATAATATATAGGAAAAAGCTGCTTAATGCCTGTCTCTGCACATGTAAAAAATGAAACATAAACAAACAAAAAACAGCCAATTTTAATACTAACGTAAGTGACATTAATTTAATATATACATCGAGAAGCACAAAATCCATTACTTTTCAATTTTTTAGTTTAAAACTAAAGCTCACCTCTCACTCCCTAATAAAAGTTAACCTCAAAATGTTTATACCATATTGATATTAAACAAAAATACATTTGTTTTAGAAATTAACCTTAAAAAGTGTTTCACTTCACCTCCACCATATTGAAATGGCATTTTTTCATTCAATTTTGATGTCATTATGTTGCTCAGGGGAAGGGCCAAACTATAGGGTTTTTACAGCTGCTAAACCTCTACCGTGTTTCATGCGACTTAATTTTGGGTAAATCGACAAATCCAACGTCAAAACCTGAAATTTTGCTAACGTTGTTGATATGACAAAAATGCCAATATATTAGTCTCCTAATAAAATTTTAATTATTTTGGCAACAAGCAACGTGACCAAAATTAATTTGATGTTTGCCCCTTGTTCAACACTTGTTTATTCTTAGTACTCTCTTATAAATGAAAATCAGGCAAAGAGATATTTTTTCTTAAATACTAATGTTATGTAAGTGTAAAATTAAATTGTTTTAAAGTGGGAGGTCAGCTTTAATGATTTTGATAGTGGCATGCAAAAAAGATTTAGTCGAGCTGGTAGAAAAATCCACGGGAATTCACCTGACTAAAAATCCAAAGGAATTTGCATGTTACGCAAATCATCAAGGAGCACAATGTTCTTCATCACTTTTTGCATAATACCAACTCTTTTAATAAACAAATGGAAAACAGACTGAGTTTTTCCACCAACCAGCTGTTCTAGGCTACTTAGCCAAGATAATATTTATGTTGTCTATACTTCGAGAACACAGGGTCCACATTGATAGCAGTGTTTCAAGTACTAATGTGAACATTTAATATACTTAGAAAAGCAAAAATGTAATGTACATGCATGGAAGAGAGGTCACAAAAACGATGCTTTAATGGGCACGACAGATTCCCGAATTTCCAACTTCTATATTAATAATATCTTTAATAATGCTTGCTGCATCTCATCTGCAATCATTCTGGTATAATGTAAACAAAGGAAAATAAAGGAAACGTTGGAGCCATCAGGTCTAACTTTTACTTTGTGTGAATTTCAACATCTACTTTTGATCTTGAAAGTGATTCTGTAGTGTAAAAAAATCTATACTTTCCTTCTATGATCTCAAAAACATTTTACCTAAGTTTGCTAGATATGATGGATTGTCACATGACCTAGTTGCACCACATATATATATATTTAAAGCAGGCAATATCTTTAAGATGATATTTTTAGCTCATGGGCGGCGCAAATAATAACAACACTGAAAATGTGTTTCGTACAAGTTATGCCATTCACTTGCCCCTTTGCTTGATGCATCATACACGTAAAAACATTTTAAGGTAGATATTGAATACTTTTATGATTACAGTAGTGCTTTAAATGAGACTCTGGATATAAGTTGGACTTTTGCTCAGTAGGACCAAATTTCACGGTCCCTTGGATTTCCTTACAAAATTCAACAATAAAAACTTCACTTATCAGGGACCTCGGATAAGTGTGAAGTGTTAAGTGAAACTATTTTTTTGTTGGACATGAAAATTTTTGAATTAAAATACATTGAATGTAAAAAAATACAAACACATTTGAATACATTGCATTGCAAAATATACACAACAAAAATGCAACTTCTCTATAACAGCATTTAGAATGTGCTGTAGTTATACTTTCTAACATGTTGGAATTACAGAAATAATCCAATCAGGTGCTGAAATATTGGAAAAAGAGTCATGCTGATGTCAGCAATAATTACCACAGCTTAAGAGTTTGGATTTAACCAAGTAACCTAAGATTTTAAGTCCTAAGTTTGCTGTAAAAATAGGAAATACGGAATTTAAAAAATATTTAAAAAACTACATGAACTTAAACATAAACTTAAACAACGTTATCATCATTGATACGAAAACTAAACACAGTTATAGCACTTAAAATAACCAATTTATCAAATTTGAAATGGCCGGTCCTTTCCATTTTTTTGGCAATCAAAAATCAAAATCTTAAACATAATATAAATGCATTGTAAAAGCAGGAGACTTTAATTAAACATTGCAAACTTACAGGGCAAATGCTTGAAGCATTAAAATTTGATGTGAAAACACATGGAGAAATTTTGACAATAAATAATACAATACATATAGTATCTATACAATTTTTTAAGGTGTAAATAATCTAGTGACAAGGCTTAAAGGGGAAGTTAACCCATAAATTATTTTTTGATATTTTATAGAACAAAAGGTAAAGGGAACCTGAGGTATAAAATGATGTTGGACTTATATTATAGAGCTTAAAAAGTTGGTTAACAAGTCTTTTTAAATTTTATTAAAAATCTCGTTTCGTTCTCAAGATATTCACATTTAAAGAATTTCAGATTTAATTATGTTGCATAAATTATGATGTCATATTTAAGTAATAGCAAATTTGGACATTTTCTGTCATCAGTAATGTTAGACCTGTTAAGGGATGAGCATTCAAACTTTATCATTTAAGAACGCAACTGAACAGCCGACCTTCAAATATTCTTTTGTTTATCATTTTTTTAAGGAATATGTCGAAAACACCTACTCCACTTACTGAGAAATACAACAATAAATTCTAGAAAATGGAACAAATAAATACAGGTTTTCACTAAAATATATTAAATTCACATTTCACAATACGACAGGTGTGTATTCTGAACACAAGCTTGATAGCGTAAGTTTGTCTTGTTTTGGTAACAACATAGCATGTTTCAAATAGTTTAAAAAAATATTTAGCCGTAAACTAACTCAGAGAGAAGGAAAGCTATTTGTATGCATACAAGAAAATACATTTTCAAAAAGATATTGTTTTTGACTTGGCTCAAACTTCTTTGAATTGCTCGAGTGTCATTCAGTTTGGTTGAATGGTTTATAACACAACCTTATCTTGTCAATGTTGGTACTAATAATAAATATATCTAGCATTAAAAATGGGCACGATGCAGCTAAGGTTTATTTCAGTGTATGCCATTTTGTTTTTGAACTTCTTTACGTCATTATTGTTGTTCGGCCCCAGACCATTGCAAAAAGTAAAGCAGAAGCTAATGATAAAACACAACATTCAGGAACTATAAGTTATATATTTTTTTAATTTTATGGACAAGCCAGATAAATATAAAAAATAATTTTTGGATCAACTTCCAATTACAATGGTTTTAATTGTAGTGTCAAAATTTATTTTTTCTACTCAATTCAAAATAAACTTACAGTAAAAGTAAGGTTTGCAGACATTTTTGTTAAGCCTGTTTAGGTACCCCCTAATTTTAAATGAAATCAAGAAAGTGGTATGGCTTTTTTTAAAGTTTGATTAATATTAACTATTTATTAGAAATCTGTAAAAAAATAAAAATTATAAAAACATTTGTCTTAAATAATAAAAGGAGAAATATACTCAATTGAACTACTGGCAAGAAAAATGGCATATTAAATAAAAATTAGCATTTTTTTACAATAATTTAATTTCCCCACAAGTGATATGAAACTTCATTAAATGATCCAGTTAAAGCCCAATGTAAACATTGATTGTTTATCTGTAAAAGTTTTTGGTAGATAAACTCTTGATAAGCAATGTTTTAATTCGTTGCTCAAATTTCGTAAATAAAAAGCACAATTAGTTGATGTTAAAATGTCAAATTTCGATATTCAGTGACCGTTGAACAGCCATTATTTTCAGTGCTTAAGATGACAGGAACTTTAAAAGTACCAGAGTAGGTACACATAATTATATCAACACAAAGCCATAAAACATAATAAATAAACAAAGTAAAACATATAACGATTTTTCTTAATATATATAGTTTATAACAAATTATGGTGTTGTTTAAGGACTATACAATCACATATACTGGTTTTGGTCAGAATACAATGTTGTTTCAGGTCCTAACGATCGCGTTTTGATGATTTTTAAAACAAAATACAGTGTTGTTTAAGGTCTAAGTTCTTACACAGGCCTGGTCATATAAGGTATGTGATAACGCGCCCACGCCTCTGCAGGCTCCTGCAGCAACCTACAGGTGTGTAATGAACTACATGCCTTTAAAAAATAGATGCGCTATGGCAAAGTCCATGTTTTATTCACACACACTCAGTTGCACACAAATAATTACAAGACAATGCCATAATCTAATTTAAGGGGTGGGGGGACATTCACAAAGCAAGCTCCATGAGCAGTGAACTCTAAACACTGCGCAATTATCGATGATGGAAAATCATTGTTAAGCATTTAACAAGTTACCCAGGGTACTAGCAACCCAATCTTTGTTAGTTGCTTTTTATACCATTAAACTCAGTTTATATTTGCATGTGGTTTAGATAGATAGATAGATGTGCATATTTTACATGGCTAGCCTCACAAATATCGAGGGATATACCCTGTCTATTATTTCCAGGAGGGGCCATGGCTTTGATGGGGAGTCCTGGAGTATTTAATGCTCTCTTTGAGCTACGCAAACTCAATTAGGGTCAGCGCTCTGCTAGACAACTCCCTGCAACATCCAACAGCCCACACAGTGGGCCATCTCCCCAATTTCCCTCACATGGCTTGGGTTAACCCGGGGCTATGGTAATTTTCAATTGCCCATATTGAATCGCCGTCAAGGGGAATCGAACCCCGGTCTCCCACACAAAGTACGAGAGTGATAACCACTAAACTACGGCGCCATTGGTTTAAAAAATAAATTGTTGTCGCGAAAAAGATTAAACAAGTGTAAAAAAACGGAAAATTACATTCTCATGACGAAGATTAATGTACATTATACAAAATTACTCCAGCCAAGGAAGTTGTTTAAATCTACTACTAGCTTCGAAAACATAATGTGTAGTGCATCTTATTTCCTGTAAAAATAATGTGTCAGCATTTTCTGAAGAAAAAAAACAAACGCGGAGTGTTAAAACATTTGTTTTCTTTGACAAGTCTATTTAATTTAAGCCCGAAATAGAGGTTGTTAAATAAGGAATCAATAACATCTGCTCTGCTTTCCATGTGTTTTTTTACAAATGTAGGTTGTTGTAGCGATAGTCACAGATATTTTAAATAATTTATGGTTACTTTGTGACGCTAAAAATGCTAAATTGTGATAGCTGTTTTTATTATAAGGTTTAAAATCACACGTCTAACAAAATCAAGGTGCATGATAATGAT
This sequence comes from Hydractinia echinata, assembly GCA_030067915.1. Classification (NCBI taxonomy): domain Eukaryota; kingdom Metazoa; phylum Cnidaria; class Hydrozoa; order Anthoathecata; family Hydractiniidae; genus Hydractinia; species Hydractinia echinata. The sequence goes on along the minus strand of JASGCC010002180.1, from coordinate 16,988 downwards.
TGTGTACCTAAGATTAATTTAGGTGCGCGATGCACCATGCACCAGGTGGAAAACTCATGACCAGGCCTGCTTACATATAAATACATTTCCACATTTATTATTCGTCATGACAACAAACTTACCATAATTCAACTCTTTCAATGCTTGTGTTTGGATTTTTGTTCATCCCTATGCATCATAGTATGTTTGCCTTTTTGTATTTTATTCTGTCATCAAAAAGTAGAAAAAATAAATTATATATTATGTAACTGTAAAAGCAAAATAAAACGAACTGAAACTGCTTTCGAACAGAGAACAACACACTGAAAAAAATATCAATAATAAATGAATATATTACACAAATTATTAAAATAATGGTTACTATTTATAATCAGTAATTCAATCAAAGTTAATGTCAGGTTCAACTTTTCATAAATTATTAACACAAAAAAATCAAAACAAAACCATGTGCTAGGAACATACATACAGCTTTCAATGTATCTTCATATAAAATATACAACATATACATTTATATATCTTTTTCGTTTACAAAGAAAGGAGGGGTTAAATTTTATACAAATTGTTCATTCTGCCAAAACAATATAAATTTTTTAAAAATTGTGTACATATACGTGTATACATGTGTGTACATATATATTTCCAACACGTGACATTAAGATTTTGTTAGGTCCCAAGAACTTATTAAAAAAATATCCAGAAAAGCCTACATTAAAAAGTATAATAAGTTATACCAAAGAAATTCATTTTATAATTATTAAAACGCAATTTTACAAAGCTCAAATATTCATATATTTTATTTTAAAATTATCAATACATACAAAGCTAATTTACATGTGCTACTTAATGTGTACTACAGATAACATATACTCTGTTAAATTTCTAGGTAGACTTAACCACTAGATAGGAAAAAAGAATTTTAATCACGTCATTGGGATCGAAAATGACGTCATATTTGTACGAAATTAATTATATAGGTAAAAACATCTTATTTTCCTGAAACATTGATGTTCATTGTCATTACACTTGGTACAAGCTTAAAATATGGCATTTTTAGATGGTTCAAGGCAAGGAAAACAATATTATGACGTCTTTGGGATCAGAAATGACATCGTTTAGGTGGAACAGTATTTCCTTTAAATCTGGTCTGTATTCTAACACTATGGCCCATATATCTCCTGTTGCAACACCTTAGTAACCACCTTTAACAGACATACATGTAATAAATAACTAAATCACTAATACAACACTTTGCAACATTCATACATGCAAGTCAACACATTTTAAAATTTACAAAAAAATTACCCCTGTTCGAAAAATGTAATAATAGATAGATAGATGTGCATATTTTACATGGCTAGCCTCACAAATATCGAGGGATATACCCTGTCTATTATTTCCAGGAGGGGCCATGGCTTAGATGGAGAGTCCTAGAGTATTTAATGCTCATTTTGAGCTACGCAGACCCAATTAGTAGGGCCCACGCTCTACTAGACAACTCCCGGCAACATCCAATGGCTCACACAGTGTGCCATCTCCCCAATTTCCCTCACATGGCTTGGGTTAACCCGGGGCTATGGTAACATTCACTCGCCCATGTTGAATCGCCGTCAAGAGGAATCGAACCCCGGTCTCCCGCACAGAGTACGAAATCTATAACCACTAATCTACAGCGCCACAAGGATAATACACCTACAAAGCATAAATTTTTTTTTAATATACATCTCATAATAAAGTTAGGTATATTTTAGCACTTGCATACCGAAAAAGAGTGATGCCTTGTCAAAGAGGCTGCAGGCACTTTAGTGTTTTTAATGATGCAGTGAACCTCCACAATATTCATCCATTAATTTTTCACCAACTTTTTAATGGTTATAACCTGTGTGAAACTTGTGGGTAAATTATGCATAAGTTAACTAAGCTCCCGAGAAACTTATTTTCTTTGTTATTATTTTTGTCTGCTTTTTAGTTTTTAAAGTGTGCGATTGGCAAATTATTTATGGTATTTATTTATTTATTAGTTATGGTAATCTTTTTACATATAGCTATATATAATGTTTAATTACAGTCAACACATTGCTTCTTTTTGTGTTATGTCTACCAATCAGTTTTCAGTGCCTCTCTGGTTGGCGCTAAGAAGGAAAATTCTAAAATATGAGCATTCTGGATAGTTGGAAAATGCACTTTCCAGTGTATGAGCGAAGTCTTCTTGCACAAATAAAAAAAGTTAAAATAATGGTACAAAAACTTTTTCCCTAGCATGGTTTGACTGATGTAGTAGGCTTGTCAGGGATTAGTCTGTTAAGGATGTAGGGAAGGGGTCAGAGGGGACAAAATCCATTAAGAATCTGGAAAGTTCAAGTTGACTTCCCTAGCTGTTCCAATGTTTCATTGCTAAAAGATATTCTGACATTCTGCAACCTACCTCTTTCTCTAGCTTGATTGCTTTTATCTGTCTAGCATCATCGTAAGCAGACGAGTCATTACTGCAAGGAGATTTCCTATAGGGCTGCTCACTTATGTTGGAGGATAAAAGCACATCGAGCTTACATTACAAACGAAGAAAGAAATATGGCTGCAATTTATAGGATTTTCTAATTTTTCAGGAAAAATTTTCACCCACTTTTTTGATTAAAAATGATGCTAACCAAACATATTTTTGAGGATGGCAAGGCAAACAATATTTTAATTTCAAGAGCAAAAGATGCTTCCTCCACTTAGGAATAAAGTTTGAAATAGACTGGTCATGGCTAACTGCCTGCATTTTTTTTACTGTTGATTTGCCCAAGAGGTCTGCATTATAAACACTAACCGCATTACGTTGAAGGTTGTTCTCAGAAAAGCTGGCATCTGAATTTAATTGCTTCTTTGGGGTGTGCTCAAGCACTAAATACTTTGGTTGTGGCATAAAGCAAATAAGGGACATGCTGTTAGGGCGAGGACGGGAGAAGGTCCATAATTTACAACCTTTTTTAATATACTTGTCAACAAATAATAACCATCATATGCCAGCATCCAGTGGGGGGGGCAGTCAGTGCTAAAAGCAGATAGTACCAAATAGTACCTATTAAGGAGACCCCACCAATTTGTGGACAGCTGTTTATACTACCAGGTACAGTGCTTACAATTATCTCAATTCGCCTATTTTAATCAGACTAAAATTTAAAATTATCAAAAAAACAATAATAATCACAAATAAAATGAGCAATCGACAACCTTCGGGCTGTAAATGTTCACAGCTTACGTTACCATTTTTAAAAGGTAGGTCTGTATTGTCACGTGATCTAAGTTCTCCTTCGTCAAGCCTTTTTATTTTATTATCTGTCCTCTCTAAAGCTAAGGGGGGCACGAGGAACATTTTCATGCGCGTGCTATGCAACACTGCTCCATTGCACGCGCATGAGAATAATTGCTCGTGTCCCATATCTGCTTTTTACTGCAATGGAGCAAAAAAATGTTGCATGGAGCAAAAATTTTGCTCCACAACTTCGGGGACAAAATAGATCTGAATCTATTTTGTGCCAGTGCTCCAGGGACAAAATTTGATGAATATTTTGTTGCATTGCAAATGTTGCTCGTGTCCCCACCTTCTGCAACATGTCCCGGGACAAAAATCATTGCTGCAGCACATTTGTGCCTCGTGTCCCCATATCATGCAATAAATATGTTGCAAAATCATTTGAGGCATAGTGTAATTGACCAATGAAAATGCAAGAAACTGTAAACATTGTTTTTCTTGAGAGGTCGAACATCAAGGGAAGAGAGAAGATAGTAGAGAAAGCAAAAATGTTGGAGGAAAAGAAAAAGCTGTGTGATGAGGAAAAGACAATTTTGATCAATTTTTATAAAGCAAATCCTGCGTTATGGGATAGCAGTGATGTTTATTACAAAAATAAAAACAAAACAAAAGCTATAAAGCAAGATCTTGTTAATAAAATCAACAATGCATATAGCTCCGACAACCTCAACAACTTTCCATTCTCTCCAATCATTTATGCTTCAGGAGGTAAAACAAAGTGCCGGAAGCGAAGTTCCATTAAGGAAATGGAAGTTTTATGAGCAGATGGAGCTTATCATAACTGATCTTACAAAAGAAAAGAAAAAATCACAATTTACATCAGAGGAAACAGAAGAGTAGTTGAATGAAGCCTATTTTTCAAATCGAAGTTTTTCATAACACTATTCTGCAGCAAATGAGAGGGCGCGTCACGAGAAACATTTTCATGCGCATGCTATGGGACATGTTGCATAGCACCCGCATGAAAATGTCCCTCGTGTCCCCTTACCTTAAAATTGACACCCTCGCATTTTTAAAAACGCGCGAACGTTAATTTTCCGGGAGGTAAGTCAGGTGTAAATTGATACCTTCATATAATACACATTTTTTTTTTTATAAGAATGTCTAAATTTTAGCACAGGCTAAATAATATGCTTATTTTTACACTTTTTCAGCCACAAACGTTCTTAGTTGTGTTCTTCCGAAAGAGTTGCGACATCAAATATTTTAATTTATGAAACTTTTGCGCGGAATAAAATTTACATTCGCGCACTTCGTACGGGTTTGTATGTAGACCTCAATGTATTACACATCTTTCAAATTTAAGAGGTTTAATAATTTCAGTTTTCAGTTTTGTGCAATCTAAATTTCGCGCACATTTTAAGAAGAATATTATGTGCGCATCAAATTATCGCGCAGCCAAATGCGCGAAAAATAAGTATTCCCATAAAAAAATTGATGAATTTACAACTCGATGGTGATAAAGACTTGACGACAATTGTAACAAGTATATTACTAAGAACGAAAAAGGCTCTTAAAATATAAGAAATTTAGGGTGAGTATGTTCTTATTATTTCCTTTTTTGGGGGGCAAAATCTCAACCTCAGACAACGTTCTTATAAACTTGATTCTTATAAAATAAAAGGGTTTATTTATTTCAAGGTCTAACAATACCTTCACGCGAACATTGGACTAAAAAAACATCTCGCTTCACCTAATCTGCATCTTTCCTCCTCTACGCAGATGTTAGAGCTGGAAGAGCTTACCGCCTATAAATGTAAACAACACGGAAAGCTGTCAAAAAAAAAATGATTTGATGGCGCGCAGGTATTTAATATGCAATTTTAAAAAAGCATCCACGTAATTTGGGCGTATATATAAGTAACATATTTTCTTTTAAATTTCTATATATTTTTTGTAAATTGGACAAATTGGACATCATGCACACGGTGGATGTGTGTAGAAAAACGTCTAAGGGTGAGAACAGCTCAGTAATAATTATAACTAATTATAAAAAATAATTTTCCACTTAACACGTAACTAGTCTGTACATAACCAACAAATCGTTTTCTATAGAAATCGAACAATAAAATAATTATCGCAAAATCAACAAAATTGTTGCCATGACTACATGTTATTGATGCAAAGGATGTAAAAGTAGGAAATTGAACACTTCATAGAAATAAGTTATCGCGAGCGGGGGCTATCTGTATGAACGTACAAATATTGTTGACATGAATTTATTTATATTAAGTCTCCACCTTCACGTTTCTTCGAGTAAAAAAAGATGAATCAATGGTGATGCTTTTTTAGCTGACGTCAACATCATACTCGATAATCCTGTACCCCACAAAATCAATTATCTATGCCATGCAATAACGGAACAATCTTTTAATGTTTTTGAAACGCCAATGCTCCAAGTTGGTAATAAAACTATACAATAAAGTAAGAGTTTGAAAGTCAACAGTATGTACAAAGATTTATCAAAATTGTTATTTTCGGTTTCCGTTAATTCCGTAGGGCAGCCAACCTGAAAAAAAAATCAATAAATATACACGATTTTTTATAAGAACAAACTATATAAGAACTTATGACTTCAGAAGTCCAAAACTGTAGAACATGTTAAGAACATTTAAGGCTTTCCTAATATCAAGAAGTACTAAAATGCTACTTTAAACTTCAAAAATGACAAAATAAGAGGAAAATTAAGAACAAATTAAGAAATTTTGAGGTTTTAAATTTAAAAATCCTATCCTCTCAAGTCAAGCTGGACTGATTCCATGTAAGAGAACCTTGAAATTTAGGGCAGAAACAAGTTGGAAAAGAAATAATCACCAGGCGACCTTCAAAGCATAAATCATTTTCCCCATTTTAAAGGTAACACTTTTTTAACTTAGTCGCCCACCAACTCTTTATTTTATAATGAAAGATAAAAAATGAGGTTGTGGGAACGAAATAGCTGAAACAAATGTAGTCAGATAAGAGTGGCCTAACGAACGAAAACAAAAAAGAACATATTAGCATACGGGACATATGAAGTGAACATTCAAAACAAAATCATGATAAACGTTTTTTCTGTAAAAAAAATTAACATGAGATGACTCGCCCAGCGTGATGCCTCGCCTAGATGACTCGCCCAGCATGACCCGCTGGGCTTGCCATCTTGGTTACCATTATCAAAAGGCTATAATAAAAAATCAGACACTCTAGATCGGTTTTTCTAAAAGTGAAATGAATTTTCTACAAGATGAAATGCGACACAACGAAATTTGTGAATTACATATTTTCGAAAATACACGACTTTACCATACCAAAAAGGGTTAAATCATTTAACTTGCGCAAAAATTTGTGTCTTATACAACAACGGTGGAGGGGTGCGGGATTACCTGGAAGTGGCAAATTATTTTGAGACACAAAATTAATAAAATGACATGAACAGGTCTTGAAGACCTTATGATTGGCAGACAAAATACCTGAAAATTTAAGGGTCCTTATGTGACATTGAAGGCCAAAAAACAACGAAATGTTAAAATGACTACCCTTTTTTCAAACTTTTAGCTTAGATACTCAGATTGCAATATCATTTTAAAAGCACGAATGAAAGAAATAATTTTCGTGTTCAAATGCAACAAGATTATAACTCAAATGACATTATAAGTGGAAAATAAAGAATTCCATAACTTATTTGGTGAAACTTTCAATTAAATTCTTTTCATTGTTGTGCAACGAATAAATTTTTAAAAATGTTTGTTCATTGCGCTAAATCAATGCCGAAATAATATGAGAGCGACAGGTAAAAAGACCACAAACTAGAAAAATCTGCTTCTCATTGGCCTGTTCATATTATAATCACGAGCTTATCGTGCATCGAGAACAACAGTTTATTCGTATAATCCTGATCAAAATATGTTGAAAGAAAATAAATTTCGATGTACATCCAACAACTAATTATGTTGGCTATTTTCATATTAATTTTGTGCAATTTAAACTTGCCAATAGTCCCTGTTCACAGCGGACTTACTATGCTGGGTTATTTGTTTAAATAAAAAATGTCAAAGTGGTGATTGTTGCTGACATCAGCATATTCTTTTTCCGAATTTCTTCGCCTTGGCCCAGACGTGGATTACTCTGTAGCACAGGCGCCTAGATATATTTTTGATGTAGCGATTTTGCATGCTGGGGAGTATTGACTATTTGACTTTCGGGCATATTTCAGAAATGCGAAAATAGACTGCCGTTGTCTGGTAGGCTTAAAGCAAAATCATAGTAAAAAATAACAGGATTTCCATAGCCCCTGACAATTCTCTATTAATCCAAACTTATGTCGAAAAGAAACTTTCAAGCTTGTTTACCTTCGATCAAGGTCAGTATCTTTGCTCTCCTGCGTAGTAGCTCTAGGTGCTTCAAGTGTGGACGCACCAGGCTGTAACTCGGCTAGTTGGTCCATGACTTCAAGACCATTTTCTTCGGCCACTTGGTGTATTAATGAGTCGACCTAAAAAGACAAGGGAGTAGCTGGAACTGGACGATGGCTGTCGGTATGGCGTTATGCAAGGAGGTTGGGCATGGGAGAAAATCAAAGATGAGAAAATAATCAAAACACAATACTCGTTATCTGAAATTTGAGATCTAATTAATGCCCTATTTTGTAATTAAGAATCGCGATTTCTAATAGTTATCTAGGTTTGAGCTTTGATTAATCCTTAAGAATCATGAAGGCTCAACACACTTCATACAATCTTCTAAAACATCAGGGTTTGTTAAAAACAGACTACAACTAGCCCTAATAATTCTTACTTTTTCATAATTGAGGTCAATAAGGTAAAACGGTTAAAAATTAAAATAAATGAAAATGAACTATAAAACATCTAATTTATAAAGAATTCTCTATAGGGGGGAAACCCACAAAAAAATCAAGCTACCATAGTCCACATAAATGACAAATAGTTTACCTGGTTTTGTGGTGTTGTGAGAGTGGTTGCAGCTCCCATGGTGTCTTCCATTACCTAAACACGAAGTACACATATATTGATTGCATTTGTAAAAGATTTTGACTTCTGAGACTCTTAACCAACTTAGAGTTACTAAACACATATCTTAATATTCAAAGTATTAAAACAGCCGCAAATCAAATGCATCAAAAGTTTCCATGAAGGACGTCAACACGATTGTGCCCATTTTTTACCCAAAGCCCCTGCCCCCCTCCCCATGTTCGCGCAGACGCAAATTGTGATATTATCCACCATTCTGGAAGCTAAGTATGGCTTCTCAGTAAAAACAGTAAAATTTCCCAGACAAAAGCAACTAACTTCTCATGTGAATGGATAACAAAGCGACATGTATAATGCTATGTTCTGTCTAAAGAGTAACTAAACCAACAAGAAAAAATCTCTGCAAAAATTATCTGTCCGCTTACGGCAGAAAACCCTCCCTCCCCTTATCCGCTTTTGTCTTTATTTTGACTACCTTCCTAAGGTGCAGACGTCTTTTATGGATGACTTTTTTGCAAAATAAACACAAATCGAATCCAATTAAAAGTCTCCATATCAGTGAGAACCAGATAAACACATTTATATAAGTACCACTGGTTAAACAGAAAAGGTGCAATACTAACTGAACACATACCGAAGTATGAACGTCCATATGTTCGGCTTGTTTTTCAAACTTCTCCATAATTGCAGAAACCTACGTAAATATAAAAAAAAAAATTGACGACCATATAAACCCATACAAATTTTTCTCGGGCATCAAATCAGCTTAGATAAAAAAAGGAGAGACACTGAATTTCCCCTAAATGATGTATAAGAGCATTACTGGTAAAAAAAAAGAAAGACATCTATACCTTCTCCAAATCCATTGAGGCTAGAGCTTTGTCTAATCCTTTGACGGCTGTACCCATCGTTTTAGTTAGCTAGAAAACAAAGATATTACGTAAATTTACAGCCATACCACCAATCTTATTGCACAGCATACTGGAAAATGGACAATGAGCTTTTCTTCTTAAAAATTATCAAAACAAATCTCATTTATATAAGGACATCTTGCAAACTTGCGTGGTAGATTTAAGAATACAGAACGATAAGAAGCACATAGAATTATTAGGAAACTTGAAAATAGAAATGACAGTGCTTTTGTTAAAGGTAAAAAAAAACAGTGATCAGCTCTATCAAATCTCTATTAAAGTTATAAGAAACATAGATGTTTCTTATAACTTTAACACTGTGTAAAAAATGTGCATGTAAAGCATAAAACTGATTATGCCATATAAATAAGATTTCGAAAACAAACAAAATATATTTTACAACTTTAGTTTTACTTACCCCTTTCATCATCACTCCAGTCTGAACTCTTGAAGAAACCGCGTCAACTCGGGAAGCCATTCGCAAGTAATTCAAGGACTCGTTCTTCTTTCTAATCGCATTTTCAGCGTAAATTTTTGCACCCTCTACATTTTTTTGCTGTAGTGCCTAAAATAAAAAAAATAAAAAAATAACTTCAGGTGAGAAAAACAGTTTCAGCACAAGGCTGCCCACAAGTTTAATCAATATAACGGTTTAGTCTCTATTTCACAAGCATTAATCAAATACTTACAATAATAACATTAGTTAGTAGATATAAAATAAAAATATAAACAAATTTACAGGCTCGATCTGGAGAGCAAAATTGAATAAAACTTTAACAAAATGGAGCTGAAAATGTTAAACCACACCAAATGAAGGAGACCTTAATACAGTATAAACTGTTTTGTCTATCTAAAACAACGAGAAACATTACCAGAGGTCTAAAGCATAGACCAAGCTTGCGAGGTCGATACGCTGACCGACAAAGATAAAACAGTTTGTATTTATTAACTGATAGCTATTTTGATTATTTTCTAAAGAGTTACTTGTGACAGGGTTGCAAAAAACAGGTTTTATTGAAAAAAGAAAACCTTCCATTCAAATTTCATTGTTTCAATTTTTCAAATACACATAGAAAAACATTCAAATAACCATATTATAAAGAATTTTTTTTTTAACTAAAGTTTATCACAGAAATTCGATGTTGCGCTTTGTGCTGATGAATGTTGATATTAAAAACAAAGTTATTTATGTGTGTACACCATGGAACATGGATTTAAAATTATCAACATTTAGTGTTTGTGATATTTTGTAAAGGAGTGATATTTTGTATATGTGTTTTTGCTGTTTGTTTGAAGCTGAGTGATATGATTTAAACTTTTTACTACTTCATTGAGAAACGTGAATTGGATGGATGTCGTTGTTAAGAAGAGTTGAAATGGCTGTTTTTTCTGGCAGAGTGATTCGAAATTTCAGATTTACTGCAACTTGATTTTTGAGTGTGCAAGTGTATGTAGCTACTAGCTATGTTTTAACAATTCTTGGGCAATTTTATTTGTTTACATTTTATAGCATGAGGTTAAATGTTACACCGTACTGTATAAAGCCTGTCGTTGAGGCTTTTTAATCAAACAACGCTGCAGATTTCCCGTAGAAAATGGTTGAAAATAGCTATCAGTTAATAATAATACATATAATCTTGTATGCAACATTGGAAATGCTACCATATTCCTAAGCGTAACTTTATACGCCTGTTTTCTGCCTTGTCTATTTTAATTAAATTAAATCCAGCAAAAGTTCAACACAGCAAGTGAGTTCACGTTAAACGCCGGAGTTTAATGTTTTTAAAAGCATGTCTAATTCAATTCTTCATTCTTTCTCTTTTAACATTCCTGTCGTAATGAACGAAAATTTGAGAAACAAATGTGGTAAATTTTTGCTTCTACAGTATTTTAAGCGTAAAAGAAAAAGTCATAAATTGCGACTACAAGTCTTACGTACAGCTGAGAAAACAACAGCATCAAATTATGATTTTCAGGCTCTCATCAAACATTGCATAAATAGTTATCATGAACTGATAAATAGTGAAACAAGAACACGTATACTTTCTTGCAGGAAATTTGTACGGAATGAAGGTTGGTGAAACACGGTAAATATTTCATATAACGATAAAAGATTCAAACAAATCACAATTTTTCTTCTTATAACCTTTCTCTCCCTTTCTATATGCGAAAGCGCGTGGAATATAACTCGTTACTATGGCAAAACATTCCGAATTATCATTAATTCGGCACAAATTGGTGTTTTTATTACATGAAAACAACCATGATTTAAATTAATCAAGACAGAAAACAGGTGTTTAAAGCAGTGCCGAATTTGTGAATTAAATTAGACAAGGTTTCTTGATCTTAATTCAAGTTGCAGCAAATAAAATTTATTCGCAATAAACACCGAATTTCTGCCTTGTCTAATTTAATTCAACGATGAAAAATTAAATTAGACAAGGCAGAAAACAGGCGTATAAAGTTACGCTAAGTAATCAAGGTCTTCAGAAAATTTCCTGACGTACTTCTGATAACTGGGTAAAATCCCTACAAAAAGACGACAGACGCTGGTCAAAATTAGTGCAGCATTTTTTTATTTTGCTGTTTACTATATTGTATAGTAATTTAAAGCTTTCAATGAACTCACATAATTATGTGTGCAATTTTTCCTTGTTCTAAGTGTGTTTTAGTTGGTTACATTGTGGATGAAAGAAAGTATTGTCATTCTAATTGTAATCCACACAATCATTAGGGTGTGTTGCAGAAAAATGAAAATTATTATACAAAGCATTAATACCTTTTTATTTTAGCTTGTTGCACTTTTTGTTCCTTTTCACATTTCTTTGATGCTCGTTCTAACTGTTTGGATGCAAACTAAGTGAGAAAGATTGTGATGTTAGAAAATTGCAGGAATTGTAACATGGTAAAAAGAATTTATCAACAGTCTCAAATATGCTAACTAAACATAGGCTGGATTTATGCTTGGGTGTGCAAGGTTGAATTTTTTATGATTACTTTTGTTTTGTTGATTATTTTAGTATTATTTTACTTCTTTATTTTTTTTGTCATAGTAATAAGCTACGGTGATTAAGATGATTCTTTATCTGGGCCATGCATGCAACTTGTTTCTTTTCTCATATGTACAATAAATAAACAAAACATTAAATCTTAAATCTTTTGTGCAAGTTTTTGTTTTATTAACAGTTGGGGACAAATAAAAAAGGTTAAATAACGTACTTACTTTTAGTTGAAACAATGTATCTAAAAAACAAATATTTGGAATATATACAAGGTTTTTTACATTACCAATCTCTGATAAGTTATTTTCAAACATTATTAAAATATATTTCAACCTCAATTTTTATTCTTCTTATTTTTCTAAGAAAAATAAGAATATTTTTAACTACAGATTTTTAATTTTTTAACAATTTCCAAAAGTGAAATTGTCCCATAAGAAAAGTCAAATTTAAAAATTCAGTCACGCAGTCGAGTATGCACGATGCCCCTAAATAATCTTAGGTATGACTTCCTCTGGTCTAAACTTGTACAAGCCAACTATCTAATTTAGCTAATTATTTGGCAGTTATTACTGACTGTTAAAGCTAAAACTCGGGGAGAACCAATAATTAGTCTGTAACAGGTTACTTAATAGATACAGGATAATTCAGATCGCAAGTATGTAAGTCAGTAAAAAATAAAAATAAACTTTGACAGTAACGGAATAATATTTTAAGTAATGATTTGCATGATCTATAACATTGTTATAGCGTTGTAGTGTTAAATATCATTATTAGCTGCCATTCAACTTTTCGTAATTTAATTTACATTAAATATTGTTTGTTCCACAAGGAGTTACAAAGTTTAATTAATGACTTCACTCATGAGGTTTTGTACATTAAATTTCCAGCGGTGAACTTTGATGGAACTTGCTCCTCGTATGTTCTCCACGCCAAAACAGTAGTACCTGTGCAGTGTACAGGGGTAAAGGAATTTTGTTCTAACTTTTGACTGGAATTATAAAGGTGTGCCATTCGTCACACGCTTACAGGGAATTCCATGAAAAAACAACACGCATGAATCCATATCAAAGAATTTGTGTGTGCGATGTTTTTTGACATTTTAATTCACTTTTTAGAGAGCCCTTAAGTGGTGTAAAATATATTACCAAATCACATTTCTTCATCGTAGGAAGTAACCTTTAGCAAATATATACTGTAGGAGCACATTAAACACTGATCAAAGAGAGAAAATAAAACAGGTCCCTCAAGAGCTTGTGTCAAAAATTGAATTGCAAATAAGCAATATTCTATGCATACAATTATTGTGTAACATTTCTCTTTCAAAAAAGGAAAAAAAAAGTTACGATTAGATCAGGAAAAAGGCTAAATTTCCTCAGGAATGTTTTTAATATGGCTGAGCATAGCCTAACTAGTCTAATTAGCTGATGCAAAGACTTCAGACTTATAGTTTTAGTCCTGCAAAGCAGAGCAAACAAAATTTTGCTTAACAAGCAACTAAACTACAAAAAAAGATGGTGCAATTAGATGTGGTTGTCCAGATAAGGCAGACGTCGCAAAAATTTGGTGTCACCTAATCGACCCTGTTTTTAGATTGCAATTTTTGACATTCAGAGTTGGAAGAATTAAAGCGATAAAAAATGTTCTATATTCTAGTTATCCAGTACTCAAATTTATTATCAGGCTTTGCTTTAACATTCTGGATGAGGAGTGCTGGAACGGTCCTACGGCTGTGAGAAATTACATCATGGCTTCTTGTCCATTGCTCGCATGAGTTTGAGCACCCGTGTAAAAAAGTTCATTATTTCTAAAAATTTATTATATATATATATATATTTGTGTAATTCATTCAGCAATCATTTTCATTATCTTTACCCAACAGAGCGCTTTTCCTGACCAAATGTGCAATAGCTTGGTGAAGCAGGTTAAGGGGTTTCTAGCATAATTTGTAGAATGCGTGAGACTTGGTTTTCCTCACATGGTTGTTCGTTACATAGTTTTCAAAAAACTGTTTGGTTATATTATATACCTTCTGCCTATTTTCTTCCTTTTTATAAAAAAGCTCACCTGTAGAGTTTGTAAGATTTTATGAATTAAAAACAGTGGAACTATTGATGAACCCTGTTCTTGTTTTTCATTGCCAATCCTTAGCTTCATTGCCATATTAAAAAGCAAACGCCCTGGGGACGAGGTTAAAGACTTATTTTGTTTGCAGATTTATGGACTGGTCACATGGAGCTTCCTGGAATCTTGTGTTGCGCGCTGCTTTGATCAACAAGCTCTGGGACAATTATCGTTATATGTATACAAATGAAAGTATACAAAGAAAGTACCCAGACAGTAAACTTACCTCCTGACCTATTTTTGAAATGCGGTTTTCACCCCTAAAATGCACGAAATTTCTAGTTTTCAAAAATGGTATATATCATTTTTGATCAGACGTCGACTAAAAGCAGTTTTAATCGCTTGAAACCGAAATTGCCTGGCTTCTCGTAAATCCTGGACCCAGTCGGTATAGTTTGAATGTATATAAAGAAAGTACCCTCTTTCATCTGACCGCTCAAGGGGGCTGACTTGATGTAAATGCCTGAACACTTGCCACTTTTTGAATAAAGTTTGTGCTTTTTGGCCAATAACTCCTTAACTCGCACAAATTGGCACATGAAAGCTCCAATACACCTTTACGATAATTCAATTGTACATGCGTTCCTACGGCTCTCCATCGTTTTACAATATCGGAAAAAAGGAGGTAAAAATCGTGTTTTTATGAGAGTTTGTTAGAGACGAAAGCGTGTTTTCTCCAGTTTTTTAACTTCCGTCGTATCAATTTCTTTCAAATTTTCAGGAAACGTTAATAATAATAAGATACAACTTATGTGTACTTTTCATTAAAAACAAAACGCGGCAAGAAAAGTTATCACAAAAAAAAAGTGTTTTCTCCTTAATAAACTCTTATAAAAGTGTGATGTTTACCTCCTCCGATCACAAAATAAGCTGCGATGGAGTGTTAGTTTTCCCGAATTATCGTAAAGGTGTATTAAACGAGGCACACAAGTTATCATTAAATATCAGTGTAGTGGCATGGATTTGTGACTGGATAGTTAGACATGATTTTTGTTCGAATTTATGAGTTTTTATTTGCAGACTGACCTTATTTTCAGGACTCAAATGACTATAACAACACCCCATATTTGTAGAGCCCACAATCGTGAGAGAAAATAACGAATGTCCTAAATCAACAAAGATGCTTTCCTAAATAGTCTATGGAAAATGTCCTAACTAAGAAGTAAATAATAGACAGAAATAATAGACAGGGTATATCCCTCGATATTTGTGAGGCTAGCCATGTAAAATATGCACATCTATCTATCTCTAAGCTACTATCCTAATTCGACATGATGGTCTAATTTGTGCAGTTGTCTCACTCCCTGACTGTTTTTACTTTCAAAACAAATGGTCACCACAGGTCACCGCATCAAAAATATTTTATACAGTCCTTTTCTAGTTGGACAGAAATTTTATTAAAGTTTTCTTTAACTCAGATAGGAGCTTTAAACAGTCTTATAAGCTAGAACTTTAATTGTGGTCCTTTCTGGGGAAAATTGGAAGGGTAGCTATTATCATCCCTTGCCTTGGGAAATAGGCTACCTATCTAACAACAATGCGTTAAATAAGCGTTAAGAAGAAAAGTTTACCTTCCATTCTATTCCTTTGATATAATATAACAATAACTAATCCGCAGTTTCGTTAACTTTACGCTGGTGGAATATTGCTGCTCTTCACTTCACTACTTCACTTCACTTCCCTGGTCTGTTTTGATATTTTGCATCGTTATGATTCAGTTTTTAACAAGGATTTTTTTATCAAACGGCACTTTCAGCGAGTCAATAAGTTTACTTATGTCAGCAAAAATACGTAATGTTGCTATTTTTATCCAGGCGCACGAACACTTCAACGCTACCTCGTCCCTAGGTTTTTACCGTTTCTGATCACGGCTGTTTTCAGCGGGCAATATTTCGGAAACTCAGACTGCTCATGTCTAAACATTTTTTTGAATTAGGACTGGGGCGAGATCCGTTAAAATGTAAACATATTTTAGGCTAGCTAACCTTTATTTGGATACAGCTTTATACCCATTAAACACACTGAAACCTTAAAACTGAGATTGATAATAAAAACTTATTCATTTATCAATAAAATTTTAAAAAAAATTATTAAGTTTCATTTGTTTATCAGCTACCACAACAAGCTTAGATTTTATGTCTTTTTTTTAATGAAAACAGATACCCTCTCAATCCTGTTAAATTCTTGTAAACACGAATATGGAAAGTGTATCTACTTATTTATCGAAACTGTTTTTTTATTCTCGGCCGCCATTTTGCGCCCGCAACGTGCTCAAGCAACCAGCGCATGCGCAGTCTTACTTTCCGCGCTGAAACAGCCGTGTGATATATACAAGAAGTTATTTCTAGTACAGAATCAGCTTGGTTACCAGTGCTTAGTGGTGTACCACAGGGATCTGTTTTGGACCTTTCTTTTTATACTTAACATTAACGACATAGATGAAGACGTAATCAGTCATGTTCTCAAATTTGCGGACGACACAAAGTTATTTTCCAAAGTGTAAAAAAGAAGTGATAGAGATCAAGTACAAAATGATCTTGAAACTATGTTTAATTGGTCAAAAGACAGGTGTATGCTTTTCAATTTTAATAAATGTAAATGTCTACACATTGGTTGGAACAATCACACCATGAGTACTATATTGATAACCACCTAACTGAAGCGTAGAAGTAGAAAAAGACCTTGGTGT
>JASGCC010002179.1:0-29948 GCA_030067915.1 Hydractinia echinata | reverse complement strand
TGACGGGCCGAGCCGGGATTTACGGGAAATCGCGGGTTTTCGGTTCGGGCGATTAAACTTTTCATTCGGCGTCTCATCAAAAATGAAAATATTTTTGAAAACTACAAGTCTCATGGGTTTTAGTGGTGAAAAAATAATTTAAAAATCGTTCGGAAATGAGTTTACTCACTGCTTACTTTCTTTGTATACATTCGACTATACGGGATTTACGGAAATCGCGGGTTTTCGTTGCCGGCGATTAAACTGCTTTCATTCGGCGTCTCATCAAAAATGAAAATATTTTGAAAACTACAAGTCTCATGGGTTTTAGTTGAAAAAATAATTTTAAAAATCGTTCGGGAAATGAGTTTACTCCCTGCTTACTTTCTTTGTATACATTCGACTATACGGGATTTACGGGAAATCGCGGGTTTTCGGTTGCCGGCGATTAAACTGCTTTCATTCGGCGTCTCATCAAAAATGAAAATATTTGAAAACTACAAGTCTCATGGTTTTAGTGGTGAAAAAATAATTTTAAAAATCGTTCGGGAAATGAGTTTACTCCTGCTTACTTTCTTTGTATACATTCGACTATACGGGATTTACGGGAAATCGCGGGTTTTCGGTTGCCGGCGATGAAACTGCTTTCATTCGGCGTCTCATCAAAAATGAAAATATTTTTGAAAACTACAAGTCTCATGGGTTTTAGTGGTGAAAAAATAATTTTAAAAATCGTTCGGGAAATGAGTTTACTCCCTGCTTACTTTCTTTGTATACATTCGACTATACGGGATTTACGGGAAATCGCGGGTTTTCGGTTGCCGGCGATTAAACTGCTTTCATTCGGCGTCTCATCAAAAATGAAAATATTTTGAAAACTACAAGTCTCATGGGTTTTAGTGGTGAAAAAATAATTTTAAAAATCGTTCGGGAAATGAGTTTACTCCTGCTTACTTTCTTTGTATACATTCGACTATACGGGATTTACGGGAAATCGCGGGTTTTCGGTTGCCGGCGATTAAACTGCTTTCATTCGGCGTCTCATCAAAAATGAAAATATTTTTGAAAACTACAAGTCTCATGGGTTTTAGTGGTGAAAAATAATTTTAAAAATCGTTCGGGAAATGAGTTTACTCCCTGTACTTTCTTTGTATACATTCGACTATACAGCGGGATTTACGGGAAATCGCGGGTTTTCGGTTGCCGGCGATTAAACTGCTTTCATTCGGCGTCTCATCAAAAATGAAAATATTTTTGAAAACTACAAGTCTCATGGGTTTTAGTGGTGAAAAAATAATTTTAAAAATCGTTCGGGAAATGAGTTTACTCCCTGCTTACTTTCTTTGTATACATTCGACTATACAGGCCCGGGAAATCGCGGGTTTTCGGTTGCCGGCGATTAAACTGCTTTCATTCGGCGTCTCATCAAAAATGAAAATATTTTTGAAAACTACAAGTCTCATGGGTTTTAGTGGTGAAAAAATAATTTTAAAAATCGTTCGGGAAATGAGTTTACTCACTGCTTACTTTCTTTGTATACATTCGACTATACGGGATTTACGGGAAATCGCGGGTTTTCGGTTGCCGGCGATTAAACTGCTTTCATTCGGCGTCTCATCAAAAATGAAAATATTTTTGAAAACTACAAGTCTCATGGGTTTTAGTGGTGAAAAATAATTTTAAAAATCGTTCGGGAAATGAGTTTACTCCCTGCTTACTTTCTTTGTATACATTCGACTATACGGGATTTACGGGAAATCGCGGGTTTTCGGTTGCCGGCGATTAAACTGCTTTCATTCGGCGTCTCATCAAAAATGAAAATATTTTTGAAAACTACAAGTCTCATGGGTTTTAGTGGTGAAAAAATAATTTTAAAAATCGTTCGGGAAATGAGTTTACTCCTGCTTACTTTCTTTGTATACATTCGACTATACGGGATTTACGGGAAATCGCGGGTTTTCGGTTGCCGGCGATTAAACTGCTTTCATTCGGCGTCTCATCAAAAATGAAAATATTTTTGAAAACTACAAGTCTCATGGGTTTTAGTGGTGAAAAAATAATTTTAAAAATCGTTCGGGAAATGAGTTTACTCACTGCTTACTTTCTTTGTATACATTCGACTATACGGGATTTACGGGAAATCGCGGGTTTTCGGTTGCCGGCGATTAAACTGCTTTCATTCGGCGTCTCATCAAAAATGAAAATATTTTTGAAAACTACAAGTCTCATGGGTTTTAGTGGTGAAAAAATAATTTTAAAAATCGTTCGGGAAATGAGTTTACCCTGCTTACTTTCTTTGTATACATTCGACTATACGGGATTTACGGGAAATCGCGGGTTTTCGGTTGCCGGCGATTAAACTGCTTTCATTCGGCGTCTCATCAAAAATGAAAATATTTTTGAAAACTACAAGTCTCATGGGTTTTAGTGGTGAAAAAATAATTTTAAAAATCGTTCGGGAAATGAGTTTACTCCCTGCTTACTTTCTTTGTATACATTCGACTATACGGGATTTACGGGAAATCGCGGGTTTTCGGTTGCCGGCGATTAAACTGCTTTCATTCGGCGTCTCATCAAAAATGAAAATATTTTTGAAAACTACAAGTCTCATGGTTTTAGTGGTGAAAAAATAATTTTAAAAATCGTTCGGGAAATGAGTTTACTCCTGCTTACTTTCTTTGTATACATTCGACTATACGGGATTTACGGGAAATCGCGGGTTTTCGGTTGCCGGCGATTAAACTGCTTTCATTCGGCGTCTCATCAAAAATGAAAATATTTTTGAAAACTACAAGTCTCATGGGTTTTAGTGGTGAAAAAATAATTTTAAAAATCGTTCGGGAAATGAGTTTACTCCTGCTTACTTTCTTTGTATACATTCGACTATACGGGATTTACGGGAAATCGCGGGTTTTCGGTTTGCCGGCGATTAAACTGCTTTCATTCGGCGTCTCATCAAAAATGAAAATATTTTTGAAAACTACAAGTCTCATGGGTTTTAGTGGTGAAAAAATAATTTTAAAAATCGTTCGGGAAATGAGTTTACTCCCTGTACTTTCTTTGTATACATTCGACTATACGAGGATTTACGGGAAATCGCGGGTTTTCGGTTGCCGGCGATTAAACTGCTTTCATTCGGCGTCTCATCAAAAATGAAAATATTTTTGAAAACTACAAGTCTCATGGGTTTTAGTGGTGAAAAAATAATTTTAAAAATCGTTCGGGAAATGAGTTTACTCCCTGCTTACTTTCTTTGTATACATTCGACTATACGGGCCGAGCGGGATTTACGGGAAATCGCGGGTTTTCGGTTGCCGGCGATTAAACTGCTTTCATTCGGCGTCTCATCAAAAATGAAAATATTTTTGAAAACTACAAGTCTCATGGGTTTTAGTGGTGAAAAAATAATTTTAAAAATCGTTCGGGAAATGAGTTTACTCCTGCTTACTTTCTTTGTATACATTCGACTATACGGGATTTACGGGAAATCGCGGGTTTTCGGTTGCCGGCGATTAAACTGCTTTCATTCGGCGTCTCATCAAAAATGAAAATATTTTTGAAAACTACAAGTCTCATGGGTTTTAGTGGTGAAAAAATAATTTTAAAAATCGTTTGGGAAATGTGTTTACTCCCTGCTTACTTTCTTTCTATACATTCCACTATATGGGATTTACGGGAAATCGCGGGTTTTCGGTTGCCGGCGATTAAACTGCTTTCATTCGGCGTCTCATCAAAAATGAAAATATTTTTGAAAACTACAAGTCTCATGGGTTTTAGTGGTGAAAAAATAATTTTAAAAATCGTTCGGGAAATGAGTTTACTCCTGCTTACTTTTTTGTATACATTCGACTATACGGGATTTACGGGAAATCGCGGGTTTTCGGTTGCCGGCGATTAAACTGCTTTCATTCGGCGTCTCATCAAAAATGAAAATATTTTTGAAAACTACAAGTCTCATGGGTTTTAGTGGTGAAAAAATAATTTTAAAAATCGTTCGGGAAATGAGTTTACTCCCTGTACTTTCTTTGTATACATTCGACTATACGGCCGAGCCCGGGATTTACGGGAAATCGCGGGTTTTCGGTTGCCGGCGATTAAACTGCTTTCATTCGGCGTCTCATCAAAAATGAAAATATTTTTGAAAACTACAAGTCTCATGGGTTTTAGTGGTGAAAAAATAATTTTAAAAATCGTTCGGGAAATGAGTTTACTCCTGCTTACTTTCTTTGTATACATTCGACTAACGACGGGATTTACGGGAAATCGCGGGTTTTCGGTTGCCGGCGATTAAACTGCTTTCATTCGGCGTCTCATCAAAAATGAAAATATTTTTGAAAACTACAAGTCTCATGGGTTTTAGTGGTGAAAAATAATTTTAAAAATCGTTCGGGAAATGAGTTTACTCCTGCTTACTTTCTTTGTATACATTCGACTATACGGGATTTACGGGAAATCGCGGGTTTTCGGTTGCCGGCGATTAAACTGCTTTCATTCGGCGTCTCATCAAAAATGAAAATATTTTTGAAAACTACAAGTCTCATGGGTTTTAGTGGTGAAAAAATAATTTTAAAAATCGTTCGGGAAATGAGTTTACTCCCTGCTTACTTTCTTTGTATACATTCGACTATACGGGATTTACGGGAAATCGCGGGTTTTCGGTTGCCGGCGATTAAACTGCTTTCATTCGGCGTCTCATCAAAAATGAAAATATTTTTGAAAACTACAAGTCTCATGGGTTTTAGTGGTGAAAAAAATAATTTTAAAAATCGTTCGGGAAATGAGTTTACTCCCTGTACTTTCTTTGTATACTTTCGACTATACGGGATTTACGGGAAATCGCGGGTTTTCGGTTGCCGGCGATTAAACTGCTTTCATTCGGCGTCTCATCAAAAATGAAAATATTTTTGAAAACTACAAGTCTCATGGGTTTTAGTGGTGAAAAAATAATTTTAAAAATCGTTCGGGAAATGAGTTTACTCCCTGCTTACTTTCTTTGTATACATTCGACTATACGGGATTTACGGGAAATCGCGGGTTTTCGGTTGCCGGCGATTAAACTGCTTTCATTCGGCGTCTCATCAAAAATGAAAATATTTTTGAAAACTACAAGTCTCATGGGTTTTAGTGGTGAAAAAATAATTTTAAAAATCGTTCGGGAAATGAGTTTACTCCCTGCTTACTTTCTTTGTATACATTCGACTATACGGGATTTACGGGAAATCGCGGGTTTTCGGTTGCCGGCGATTAAACTGCTTTCATTCGGCGTCTCATCAAAAATGAAAACATTTTTGAAAACTACAAGTCTCATGGGTTTTAGTGGTGAAAAAATAATTTTAAAAATCGTTCGGGAAATGAGTTTACTCCCTGCTTACTTTCTTTGTATACATTCGACTAAGGCCGACGGGATTTACGGGAAATCGCGGGTTTTCGGTTGCCGGCGATTAAACTGCTTTCATTCGGCGTCTCATCAAAAATGAAAATATTTTGAAAACTACAAGTCTCATGGGTTTTAGTGGTGAAAAAATAATTTTAAAAATCGTTCGGGAAATGAGTTTACTCACTGCTTACTTTCTTTGTATACATTCGACTATACGGGATTTACGGGAAATCGCGGGTTTTCGGTTGCCGGCGATTAAACTGCTTTCATTCGGCGTCTCATCAAAAATGAAAATATTTTTGAAAACTACAAGTCTCATGGGTTTTAGTGGTGAAAAAATAATTTTAAAAATCGTTCGGGAAATGAGTTTACTCCCTGCTTACTTTCTTTGTATACATTCGACTATACGGGATTTACGGGAAATCGCGGGTTTTCGGTTGCCGGCGATTAAACTGCTTTCATTCGGCGTCTCATCAAAAATGAAAATATTTTTGAAAACTACAAGTCTCATGGTTTTAGTGGTGAAAAAATAATTTTAAAAATCGTTCGGGAAATGAGTTTACTCCTGCTTACTTTCTTTGTATACATTCGACTATAGACGGGATTTACGGGAAATCGCGGGTTTTCGGTTGCCGGCGATTAAACTGCTTTCATTCGGCGTCTCATCAAAAATGAAAATATTTTTGAAAACTACAAGTCTCATGGGTTTTAGTGGTGAAAAAATAATTTTAAAAATCGTTCGGGAAATGAGTTTACTCCTGCTTACTTTCTTTGTATACATTCGACTATACGGGATTTACGGGAAATCGCGGGTTTTCGGTTGCCGGCGATTAAACTGCTTTCATTCGGCGTCTCATCAAAAATGAAAATATTTTTGAAAACTACAAGTCTCATGGGTTTTAGTGGTGAAAAAATAATTTTAAAAATCGTTCGGGAAATGAGTTTACTCCCTGCTTACTTTCTTTGTATACATTCGACTATACGGGCCGGGATTTACGGGAAATCGCGGGTTTTCGGTTGCCGGCGATTAAACTGCTTTCATTCGGCGTCTCATCAAAAATGAAAATATTTTTGAAAACTACAAGTCTCATGGGTTTTAGTGGTGAAAAAATAATTTTAAAAATCGTTCGGGAAATGAGTTTACTCCCTGCTTACTTTCTTTGTATACATTCGACTATACGGGACGGGATTTACGGGAAATCGCGGGTTTTCGGTTGCCGGCGATTAAACTGCTTTCATTCGGCGTCTCATCAAAAATGAAAATATTTTTGAAAACTACAAGTCTCATGGGTTTTAGTGGTGAAAAAATAATTTTAAAAATCGTTCGGGAAATGAGTTTACTCCCTGCTTACTTTCTTTGTATACATTCGACTATACGGGCCAGCCGGGATTTACGGGAAATCGCGGGTTTTCGGTTGCCGGCGATTAAACTGCTTTCATTCGGCGTCTCATCAAAAATGAAAATATTTTTGAAAACTACAAGTCTCATGGGTTTTAGTGGTGAAAAAATAATTTTAAAAATCGTTCGGGAAATGAGTTTACTCCCTGCTTACTTTCTTTGTATACATTCGACTATACGGGATTTACGGGAAATCGCGGGTTTTCGGTTGCCGGCGATTAAACTGCTTTCATTCGGCGTCTCATCAAAAATGAAAATATTTTTGAAAACTACAAGTCTCATGGGTTTTAGTGGTGAAAAAATAATTTTAAAAATCGTTCGGGAAATGAGTTTACTCCCTGCTTACTTTCTTTGTATACATTCGACTATACGGGATTTACGGGAAATCGCGGGTTTTCGGTTGCCGGCGATTAAACTGCTTTCATTCGGCGTCTCATCAAAAATGAAAATATTTTTGAAAACTACAAGTCTCATGGGTTTTAGTGGTGAAAAAATAATTTTAAAAATCGTTCGGGAAATGAGTTTACTCCCTGCTTACTTTCTTTGTATACATTCGACTATACGGGCCCAGCCGGGATTTACGGGAAATCGCGGGTTTTCGGTTGCCGGCGATTAAACTGCTTTCATTCGGCGTCTCATCAAAAATGAAAATATTTTTGAAAACTACAAGTCTCATGGGTTTTAGTGGTGAAAAAATAATTTTAAAAATCGTTCGGGAAATGAGTTTACTCCCTGTACTTTCTTTGTATACATTCGACTATACGGGCCGACGGGATTTACGGGAAATCGCGGGTTTTCGGTTGCCGGCGATTAAACTGCTTTCATTCGGCGTCTCATCAAAAATGAAAATATTTTTGAAAACTACAAGTCTCATGGTTTTAGTGGTGAAAAAATAATTTTAAAAATCGTTCGGGAAATGAGTTTACTCCCTGCTTACTTTCTTTGTATACATTCGACTATACGGGATTTACGGGAAATCGCGGGTTTTCGGTTGCCGGCGATTAAACTGCTTTCATTCGGCGTCTCATCAAAAATGAAAAATTTTTGAAAACTACAAGTCTCATGGGTTTTAGTGGTGAAAAAATAATTTTAAAAATCGTTCGGGAAATGAGTTTACTCCCTGTACTTTCTTTGTATACATTCGACTATACGGGATTTACGGGAAATCGCGGGTTTTCGGTTGCCGGCGATTAAACTGCTTTCATTCGGCGTCTCATCAAAAATGAAAAATTTTTGAAAACTACAAGTCTCATGGGTTTTAGTGGTAAAAAATAATTTTAAAAATCGTTCGGGAAATGAGTTTACTCCCTGTACTTTCTTTGTATACATTCGACTAACGGGATTTACGGGAAATCGCGGGTTTTCGGTTGCCGGCGATTAAACTGCTTTCATTCGGCGTCTCATCAAAAATGAAAATATTTTTGAAAACTACAAGTCTCATGGGTTTTAGTGGTGAAAAAATAATTTTAAAAATCGTTCGGGAAATGAGTTTACTCCTGCTTACTTTCTTTGTATACATTCGACTATACGGGATTTACGGGAAATCGCGGGTTTTCGGTTGCCGGCGATTAAACTGCTTTCATTCGGCGTCTCATCAAAAATGAAAATATTTTTGAAAACTACAAGTCTCATGGGTTTTAGTGGTGAAAAAATAATTTTAAAAATCGTTCGGGAAATGAGTTTACTCCCTGCTTACTTTCTTTGTATACATTCGACTATCGACGGGATTTACGGGAAATCGCGGGTTTTCGGTTGCCGGCGATTAAACTGCTTTCATTCGGCGTCTCATCAAAAATGAAAATATTTTTGAAAACTACAAGTCTCATGGGTTTTAGTGGTGAAAAAATAATTTTAAAAATCGTTCGGGAAATGAGTTTACTCCCTGCTTACTTTCTTTGTATACATTCGACTATACGGGATTTACGGGAAATCGCGGGTTTTCGGTTGCCGGCGATTAAACTGCTTTCATTCGGCGTCTCATCAAAAATGAAAATATTTTTGAAAACTACAAGTCTCATGGGTTTTAGTGGTGAAAAAATAATTTTAAAAATCGTTCGGGAAATGAGTTTACTCCCTGCTTACTTTCTTTGTATACATTCGACTATACGGGATGGATTTACGGGAAATCGCGGGTTTTCGGTTGCCGGCGATTAAACTGCTTTCATTCGGCGTCTCATCAAAAATGAAAATATTTTTGAAAACTACAAGTCTCATGGGTTTTAGTGGTGAAAAAATAATTTTAAAAATCGTTCGGGAAATGATTTACTCCCTGTACTTTCTTTGTATACATTCGACTATACGGCCGAGGGATTTACGGGAAATCGCGGGTTTTCGGTTGCCGGCGATTAAACTGCTTTCATTCGGCGTCTCATCAAAAAAAAATTTTTGAAAACTACAAGTCTCATGGGTTTTAGTGGTGAAAAATAATTTTAAAAATCGTTCGGGAAATGAGTTTACTCCCTGCTTACTTTCTTTGTATACATTCGACTATACGGGATTTACGGAAAATCGCGGTTTTCGGTTGCCGGCGATTAAACTGCTTTCATTCGGCGTCTCATCAAAAATGAAAATATTTTGAAAACTACAAGTCTCATGGGTTTTAGTGGTGAAAAAATAATTTTAAAAATCGTTCGGGAAATGAGTTTACTCCCTGCTTACTTTCTTTGTATACATTCGACTATACGGGATTTACGGGAAATCGCGGGTTTTCGGTTGCCGGCGATTAAACTGCTTTCATTCGGCGTCTCATCAAAAATGAAAATATTTTTGAAAACTACAAGTCTCATGGGTTTTAGTGGTGAAAAAATAATTTTAAAAATCGTTCGGGAAATGAGTTTACTCCCTGCTTACTTTCTTTGTATACATTCGACTATACGGGATTTACGGAAATCGCGGGTTTTCGGTTGCCGGCGATTAAACTGCTTTCATTCGGCGTCTCATCAAAAATGAAAATATTTTTGAAAACTACAAGTCTCATGGGTTTTAGTGGTGAAAAAATAATTTTAAAAATCGTTCGGGAAATGAGTTTACTCCCTGCTTACTTTCTTTGTATACATTCGACTATACGGGATTTACGGGAAATCGCGGGTTTTCGGTTGCCGGCGATTAAACTGCTTTCATTCGGCGTCTCATCAAAAATGAAAATATTTTTGAAAACTACAAGTCTCATGGGTTTTAGTGGTGAAAAAATAATTTATAAAATCGTTCGGGAAATGAGTTTACTCCCTGCTTACTTTCTTTGTATACATTCGTATATACGGGATTTACGGAAATCGCGGGTTTTCGGTTGCCGGCGATTAAACTGCTTTCATTCGGCGTCTCATCAAAAATGAAAATATTTTTGAAAACTACAAGTCTCATGGGTTTTAGTGGTGAAAAAATAATTTGAAAAATTGTTCGGGAAATGAGTTTACTCCCTGCTTACTTTCTTTGTATACATTCGACTATACGGGATTTACGGGAAATCGCGGGTTTTCGGTTGCCGGCGATTAAACTGCTTTCATTCGGCGTCTCATCAAAAATGAAAATATTTTTGAAAACTACAAGTCTCATGGGTTTTAGTGGTGAAAAAATAATTTTAAAAATCGTTCGGGAAATGAGTTTACTCCCTGCTTACTTTCTTTGTATACATTCGACTATACGGGATTTACGGGAAATCGCGGGTTTTCGGTTGCCGGCGATTAAACTGCTTTCATTCGGCGTCTCATCAAAAATGAAAATATTTTTGAAAACTACAAGTCTCATGGGTTTTAGTGGTGAAAAAATAATTTTAAAAATCGTTCGGGAAATGAGTTTACTCCCTGCTTACTTTCTTTGTATACATTCGACTATACGGGATTTACGGGAAATCGCGGGTTTTCGGTTGCCGGCGATTAAACTGCTTTCATTCGGCGTCTCATCAAAAATGAAAATATTTTTGAAAACTACAAGTCTCATGGGTTTTAGTGGTGAAAAAATAATTTTAAAAATCGTTCGGGAAATGAGTTTACTCCCTGCTTACTTTCTTTGTATACATTCGACTATACGGGATTTACGGGAAATCGCGGGTTTTCGGTTGCCGGCGATTAAACTGCTTTCATTCGGCGTCTCATCAAAAATGAAAATATTTTTGAAAACTACAAGTCTCATGGGTTTTAGTGGTGAAAAAATAATTTTAAAAATCGTTCGGGAAATGAGTTTACTCCCTGCTTACTTTCTTTGTATACATTCGACTATACGGGATTTACGGGAAATCGCGGGTTTTCGGTTGCCGGCGATTAAACTGCTTTCATTCGGCGTCTCATCAAAAATGAAAATATTTTTGAAAACTACAAGTCTCATGGGTTTTAGTGGTGAAAAAATAATTTTAAAAATCGTTCGGGAAATGAGTTTACTCCCTGCTTACTTTCTTTGTATACATTCGACTATACGGGATTTACGGGAAATCGCGGGTTTTCGGTTGCCGGCGATTAAACTGCTTTCATTCGGCGTCTCATCAAAAATGAAAATATTTTTGAAAACTACAAGTCTCATGGGTTTTAGTGGTGAAAAAATAATTTTAAAAATCGTTCGGGAAATGAGTTTACTCCCTGCTTACTTTCTTTGTATACATTCGACTATACGGGATTTACGGGAAATCGCGGGTTTTCGGTTGCCGGCGATTAAACTGCTTTCATTCGGCGTCTCATCAAAAATGAAAATATTTTTGAAAACTACAAGTCTCATGGGTTTTAGTGGTGAAAAAATAATTTTAAAAATCGTTCGGGAAATGAGTTTACTCCCTGCTTACTTTCTTTGTATACATTCGACTATACGGGATTTACGGGAAATCGCGGGTTTTCGGTTGCCGGCGATTAAACTGCTTTCATTCGGCGTCTCATCAAAAATGAAAATATTTTTGAAAACTACAAGTCTCATGGGTTTTAGTGGTGAAAAAATAATTTTAAAAATCGTTCGGGAAATGAGTTTACTCCCTGCTTACTTTCTTTGTATACATTCGACTATACGGGATTTACGGGAAATCGCGGGTTTTCGGTTGCCGGCGATTAAACTGCTTTCATTCGGCGTCTCATCAAAAATGAAAATATTTTTGAAAACTACAAGTCTCATGGGTTTTAGTGGTGAAAAAATAATTTTAAAAATCGTTCGGGAAATGAGTTTACTCCCTGCTTACTTTCTTTGTATACATTCGACTATACGGGATTTACGGGAAATCGCGGGTTTTCGGTTGCCGGCGATTAAACTGCTTTCATTCGGCGTCTCATCAAAAATGAAAATATTTTTGAAAACTACAAGTCTCATGGGTTTTAGTGGTGAAAAAATAATTTTAAAAATCGTTCGGGAAATGAGTTTACTCCCTGCTTACTTTCTTTGTATACATTCGACTATACGGGATTTACGGGAAATCGCGGGTTTTCGGTTGCCGGCGATTAAACTGCTTTCATTCGGCGTCTCATCAAAAATGAAAATATTTTTGAAAACTACAAGTCTCATGGGTTTTAGTGGTGAAAAAATAATTTTAAAAATCGTTCGGGAAATGAGTTTACTCCCTGCTTACTTTCTTTGTATACATTCGACTATACGGGATTTACGGGAAATCGCGGGTTTTCGGTTGCCGGCGATTAAACTGCTTTCATTCGGCGTCTCATCAAAAATGAAAATATTTTTGAAAACTACAAGTCTCATGGGTTTTAGTGGTGAAAAAATAATTTTAAAAATCGTTCGGGAAATGAGTTTACTCCCTGCTTACTTTCTTTGTATACATTCGACTATACGGGATTTACGGGAAATCGCGGGTTTTCGGTTGCCGGCGATTAAACTGCTTTCATTCGGCGTCTCATCAAAAATGAAAATATTTTTGAAAACTACAAGTCTCATGGGTTTTAGTGGTGAAAAAATAATTTTAAAAATCGTTCGGGAAATGAGTTTACTCCCTGCTTACTTTCTTTGTATACATTCGACTATACGGGATTTACGGGAAATCGCGGGTTTTCGGTTGCCGGCGATTAAACTGCTTTCATTCGGCGTCTCATCAAAAATGAAAATATTTTTGAAAACTACAAGTCTCATGGGTTTTAGTGGTGAAAAAATAATTTTAAAAATCGTTCGGGAAATGAGTTTACTCCCTGCTTACTTTCTTTGTATACATTCGACTATACGGGATTTACGGGAAATCGCGGGTTTTCGGTTGCCGGCGATTAAACTGCTTTCATTCGGCGTCTCATCAAAAATGAAAATATTTTTGAAAACTACAAGTCTCATGGGTTTTAGTGGTGAAAAAATAATTTTAAAAATCGTTCGGGAAATGAGTTTACTCCCTGCTTACTTTCTTTGTATACATTCGACTATACGGGATTTACGGGAAATCGCGGGTTTTCGGTTGCCGGCGATTAAACTGCTTTCATTCGGCGTCTCATCAAAAATGAAAATATTTTTGAAAACTACAAGTCTCATGGGTTTTAGTGGTGAAAAAATAATTTTAAAAATCGTTCGGGAAATGAGTTTACTCCCTGCTTACTTTCTTTGTATACATTCGACTATACGGGATTTACGGGAAATCGCGGGTTTTCGGTTGCCGGCGATTAAACTGCTTTCATTCGGCGTCTCATCAAAAATGAAAATATTTTTGAAAACTACAAGTCTCATGGGTTTTAGTGGTGAAAAAATAATTTTAAAAATCGTTCGGGAAATGAGTTTACTCCCTGCTTACTTTCTTTGTATACATTCGACTATACGGGATTTACGGGAAATCGCGGGTTTTCGGTTGCCGGCGATTAAACTGCTTTCATTCGGCGTCTCATCAAAAATGAAAATATTTTTGAAAACTACAAGTCTCATGGGTTTTAGTGGTGAAAAAATAATTTTAAAAATCGTTCGGGAAATGAGTTTACTCCCTGCTTACTTTCTTTGTATACATTCGACTATACGGGATTTACGGGAAATCGCGGGTTTTCGGTTGCCGGCGATTAAACTGCTTTCATTCGGCGTCTCATCAAAAATGAAAATATTTTTGAAAACTACAAGTCTCATGGGTTTTAGTGGTGAAAAAATAATTTTAAAAATCGTTCGGGAAATGAGTTTACTCCCTGCTTACTTTCTTTGTATACATTCGACTATACGGGATTTACGGGAAATCGCGGGTTTTCGGTTGCCGGCGATTAAACTGCTTTCATTCGGCGTCTCATCAAAAATGAAAATATTTTTGAAAACTACAAGTCTCATGGGTTTTAGTGGTGAAAAAATAATTTTAAAAATCGTTCGGGAAATGAGTTTACTCCCTGCTTACTTTCTTTGTATACATTCGACTATACGGGATTTACGGGAAATCGCGGGTTTTCGGTTGCCGGCGATTAAACTGCTTTCATTCGGCGTCTCATCAAAAATGAAAATATTTTTGAAAACTACAAGTCTCATGGGTTTTAGTGGTGAAAAAATAATTTTAAAAATCGTTCGGGAAATGAGT
This sequence comes from Hydractinia echinata, assembly GCA_030067915.1. Lineage (NCBI taxonomy): Eukaryota > Metazoa > Cnidaria > Hydrozoa > Anthoathecata > Hydractiniidae > Hydractinia > Hydractinia echinata. The sequence continues at coordinate 15,752 of JASGCC010002179.1, read as the reverse complement.
TTACTCCCTGCTTACTTTCTTTGTATACATTCGACTATACGGGATTTACGGGAAATCGCGGGTTTTCGGTTGCCGGCGATTAAACTGCTTTCATTCGGCGTCTCATCAAAAATGAAAATATTTTTGAAAACTACAAGTCTCATGGGTTTTAGTGGTGAAAAAATAATTTTAAAAATCGTTCGGGAAATGAGTTTACTCCCTGCTTACTTTCTTTGTATACATTCGACTATACGGGATTTACGGGAAATCGCGGGTTTTCGGTTGCCGGCGATTAAACTGCTTTCATTCGGCGTCTCATCAAAAATGAAAATATTTTTGAAAACTACAAGTCTCATGGGTTTTAGTGGTGAAAAAATAATTTTAAAAATCGTTCGGGAAATGAGTTTACTCCCTGCTTACTTTCTTTGTATACATTCGACTATACGGGATTTACGGGAAATCGCGGGTTTTCGGTTGCCGGCGATTAAACTGCTTTCATTCGGCGTCTCATCAAAAATGAAAATATTTTTGAAAACTACAAGTCTCATGGGTTTTAGTGGTGAAAAAATAATTTTAAAAATCGTTCGGGAAATGAGTTTACTCCCTGCTTACTTTCTTTGTATACATTCGACTATACGGGATTTACGGGAAATCGCGGGTTTTCGGTTGCCGGCGATTAAACTGCTTTCATTCGGCGTCTCATCAAAAATGAAAATATTTTTGAAAACTACAAGTCTCATGGGTTTTAGTGGTGAAAAAATAATTTTAAAAATCGTTCGGGAAATGAGTTTACTCCCTGCTTACTTTCTTTGTATACATTCGACTATACGGGATTTACGGGAAATCGCGGGTTTTCGGTTGCCGGCGATTAAACTGCTTTCATTCGGCGTCTCATCAAAAATGAAAATATTTTTGAAAACTACAAGTCTCATGGGTTTTAGTGGTGAAAAAATAATTTTAAAAATCGTTCGGGAAATGAGTTTACTCCCTGCTTACTTTCTTTGTATACATTCGACTATACGGGATTTACGGGAAATCGCGGGTTTTCGGTTGCCGGCGATTAAACTGCTTTCATTCGGCGTCTCATCAAAAATGAAAATATTTTTGAAAACTACAAGTCTCATGGGTTTTAGTGGTGAAAAAATAATTTTAAAAATCGTTCGGGAAATGAGTTTACTCCCTGCTTACTTTCTTTGTATACATTCGACTATACGGGATTTACGGGAAATCGCGGGTTTTCGGTTGCCGGCGATTAAACTGCTTTCATTCGGCGTCTCATCAAAAATGAAAATATTTTTGAAAACTACAAGTCTCATGGGTTTTAGTGGTGAAAAAATAATTTTAAAAATCGTTCGGGAAATGAGTTTACTCCCTGCTTACTTTCTTTGTATACATTCGACTATACGGGATTTACGGGAAATCGCGGGTTTTCGGTTGCCGGCGATTAAACTGCTTTCATTCGGCGTCTCATCAAAAATGAAAATATTTTTGAAAACTACAAGTCTCATGGGTTTTAGTGGTGAAAAAATAATTTTAAAAATCGTTCGGGAAATGAGTTTACTCCCTGCTTACTTTCTTTGTATACATTCGACTATACGGGATTTACGGGAAATCGCGGGTTTTCGGTTGCCGGCGATTAAACTGCTTTCATTCGGCGTCTCATCAAAAATGAAAATATTTTTGAAAACTACAAGTCTCATGGGTTTTAGTGGTGAAAAAATAATTTTAAAAATCGTTCGGGAAATGAGTTTACTCCCTGCTTACTTTCTTTGTATACATTCGACTATACGGGATTTACGGGAAATCGCGGGTTTTCGGTTGCCGGCGATTAAACTGCTTTCATTCGGCGTCTCATCAAAAATGAAAATATTTTTGAAAACTACAAGTCTCATGGGTTTTAGTGGTGAAAAAATAATTTTAAAAATCGTTCGGGAAATGAGTTTACTCCCTGCTTACTTTCTTTGTATACATTCGACTATACGGGATTTACGGGAAATCGCGGGTTTTCGGTTGCCGGCGATTAAACTGCTTTCATTCGGCGTCTCATCAAAAATGAAAATATTTTTGAAAACTACAAGTCTCATGGGTTTTAGTGGTGAAAAAATAATTTTAAAAATCGTTCGGGAAATGAGTTTACTCCCTGCTTACTTTCTTTGTATACATTCGACTATACGGGATTTACGGGAAATCGCGGGTTTTCGGTTGCCGGCGATTAAACTGCTTTCATTCGGCGTCTCATCAAAAATGAAAATATTTTTGAAAACTACAAGTCTCATGGGTTTTAGTGGTGAAAAAATAATTTTAAAAATCGTTCGGGAAATGAGTTTACTCCCTGCTTACTTTCTTTGTATACATTCGACTATACGGGATTTACGGGAAATCGCGGGTTTTCGGTTGCCGGCGATTAAACTGCTTTCATTCGGCGTCTCATCAAAAATGAAAATATTTTTGAAAACTACAAGTCTCATGGGTTTTAGTGGTGAAAAAATAATTTTAAAAATCGTTCGGGAAATGAGTTTACTCCCTGCTTACTTTCTTTGTATACATTCGACTATACGGGATTTACGGGAAATCGCGGGTTTTCGGTTGCCGGCGATTAAACTGCTTTCATTCGGCGTCTCATCAAAAATGAAAATATTTTTGAAAACTACAAGTCTCATGGGTTTTAGTGGTGAAAAAATAATTTTAAAAATCGTTCGGGAAATGAGTTTACTCCCTGCTTACTTTCTTTGTATACATTCGACTATACGGGATTTACGGGAAATCGCGGGTTTTCGGTTGCCGGCGATTAAACTGCTTTCATTCGGCGTCTCATCAAAAATGAAAATATTTTTGAAAACTACAAGTCTCATGGGTTTTAGTGGTGAAAAAATAATTTTAAAAATCGTTCGGGAAATGAGTTTACTCCCTGCTTACTTTCTTTGTATACATTCGACTATACGGGATTTACGGGAAATCGCGGGTTTTCGGTTGCCGGCGATTAAACTGCTTTCATTCGGCGTCTCATCAAAAATGAAAATATTTTTGAAAACTACAAGTCTCATGGGTTTTAGTGGTGAAAAAATAATTTTAAAAATCGTTCGGGAAATGAGTTTACTCCCTGCTTACTTTCTTTGTATACATTCGACTATACGGGATTTACGGGAAATCGCGGGTTTTCGGTTGCCGGCGATTAAACTGCTTTCATTCGGCGTCTCATCAAAAATGAAAATATTTTTGAAAACTACAAGTCTCATGGGTTTTAGTGGTGAAAAAATAATTTTAAAAATCGTTCGGGAAATGAGTTTACTCCCTGCTTACTTTCTTTGTATACATTCGACTATACGGGATTTACGGGAAATCGCGGGTTTTCGGTTGCCGGCGATTAAACTGCTTTCATTCGGCGTCTCATCAAAAATGAAAATATTTTTGAAAACTACAAGTCTCATGGGTTTTAGTGGTGAAAAAATAATTTTAAAAATCGTTCGGGAAATGAGTTTACTCCCTGCTTACTTTCTTTGTATACATTCGACTATACGGGATTTACGGGAAATCGCGGGTTTTCGGTTGCCGGCGATTAAACTGCTTTCATTCGGCGTCTCATCAAAAATGAAAATATTTTTGAAAACTACAAGTCTCATGGGTTTTAGTGGTGAAAAAATAATTTTAAAAATCGTTCGGGAAATGAGTTTACTCCCTGCTTACTTTCTTTGTATACATTCGACTATACGGGATTTACGGGAAATCGCGGGTTTTCGGTTGCCGGCGATTAAACTGCTTTCATTCGGCGTCTCATCAAAAATGAAAATATTTTTGAAAACTACAAGTCTCATGGGTTTTAGTGGTGAAAAAATAATTTTAAAAATCGTTCGGGAAATGAGTTTACTCCCTGCTTACTTTCTTTGTATACATTCGACTATACGGGATTTACGGGAAATCGCGGGTTTTCGGTTGCCGGCGATTAAACTGCTTTCATTCGGCGTCTCATCAAAAATGAAAATATTTTTGAAAACTACAAGTCTCATGGGTTTTAGTGGTGAAAAAATAATTTTAAAAATCGTTCGGGAAATGAGTTTACTCCCTGCTTACTTTCTTTGTATACATTCGACTATACGGGATTTACGGGAAATCGCGGGTTTTCGGTTGCCGGCGATTAAACTGCTTTCATTCGGCGTCTCATCAAAAATGAAAATATTTTTGAAAACTACAAGTCTCATGGGTTTTAGTGGTGAAAAAATAATTTTAAAAATCGTTCGGGAAATGAGTTTACTCCCTGCTTACTTTCTTTGTATACATTCGACTATACGGGATTTACGGGAAATCGCGGGTTTTCGGTTGCCGGCGATTAAACTGCTTTCATTCGGCGTCTCATCAAAAATGAAAATATTTTTGAAAACTACAAGTCTCATGGGTTTTAGTGGTGAAAAAATAATTTTAAAAATCGTTCGGGAAATGAGTTTACTCCCTGCTTACTTTCTTTGTATACATTCGACTATACGGGATTTACGGGAAATCGCGGGTTTTCGGTTGCCGGCGATTAAACTGCTTTCATTCGGCGTCTCATCAAAAATGAAAATATTTTTGAAAACTACAAGTCTCATGGGTTTTAGTGGTGAAAAAATAATTTTAAAAATCGTTCGGGAAATGAGTTTACTCCCTGCTTACTTTCTTTGTATACATTCGACTATACGGGATTTACGGGAAATCGCGGGTTTTCGGTTGCCGGCGATTAAACTGCTTTCATTCGGCGTCTCATCAAAAATGAAAATATTTTTGAAAACTACAAGTCTCATGGGTTTTAGTGGTGAAAAAATAATTTTAAAAATCGTTCGGGAAATGAGTTTACTCCCTGCTTACTTTCTTTGTATACATTCGACTATACGGGATTTACGGGAAATCGCGGGTTTTCGGTTGCCGGCGATTAAACTGCTTTCATTCGGCGTCTCATCAAAAATGAAAATATTTTTGAAAACTACAAGTCTCATGGGTTTTAGTGGTGAAAAAATAATTTTAAAAATCGTTCGGGAAATGAGTTTACTCCCTGCTTACTTTCTTTGTATACATTCGACTATACGGGATTTACGGGAAATCGCGGGTTTTCGGTTGCCGGCGATTAAACTGCTTTCATTCGGCGTCTCATCAAAAATGAAAATATTTTTGAAAACTACAAGTCTCATGGGTTTTAGTGGTGAAAAAATAATTTTAAAAATCGTTCGGGAAATGAGTTTACTCCCTGCTTACTTTCTTTGTATACATTCGACTATACGGGATTTACGGGAAATCGCGGGTTTTCGGTTGCCGGCGATTAAACTGCTTTCATTCGGCGTCTCATCAAAAATGAAAATATTTTTGAAAACTACAAGTCTCATGGGTTTTAGTGGTGAAAAAATAATTTTAAAAATCGTTCGGGAAATGAGTTTACTCCCTGCTTACTTTCTTTGTATACATTCGACTATACGGGATTTACGGGAAATCGCGGGTTTTCGGTTGCCGGCGATTAAACTGCTTTCATTCGGCGTCTCATCAAAAATGAAAATATTTTTGAAAACTACAAGTCTCATGGGTTTTAGTGGTGAAAAAATAATTTTAAAAATCGTTCGGGAAATGAGTTTACTCCCTGCTTACTTTCTTTGTATACATTCGACTATACGGGATTTACGGGAAATCGCGGGTTTTCGGTTGCCGGCGATTAAACTGCTTTCATTCGGCGTCTCATCAAAAATGAAAATATTTTTGAAAACTACAAGTCTCATGGGTTTTAGTGGTGAAAAAATAATTTTAAAAATCGTTCGGGAAATGAGTTTACTCCCTGCTTACTTTCTTTGTATACATTCGACTATACGGGATTTACGGGAAATCGCGGGTTTTCGGTTGCCGGCGATTAAACTGCTTTCATTCGGCGTCTCATCAAAAATGAAAATATTTTTGAAAACTACAAGTCTCATGGGTTTTAGTGGTGAAAAAATAATTTTAAAAATCGTTCGGGAAATGAGTTTACTCCCTGCTTACTTTCTTTGTATACATTCGACTATACGGGATTTACGGGAAATCGCGGGTTTTCGGTTGCCGGCGATTAAACTGCTTTCATTCGGCGTCTCATCAAAAATGAAAATATTTTTGAAAACTACAAGTCTCATGGGTTTTAGTGGTGAAAAAATAATTTTAAAAATCGTTCGGGAAATGAGTTTACTCCCTGCTTACTTTCTTTGTATACATTCGACTATACGGGAGGTTTACGGGAAATCGCGGGTTTTCGGTTGCCGGCGATTAAACTGCTTTCATTCGGCGTCTCATCAAAAATGAAAATATTTTTGAAAACTACAAGTCTCATGGGTTTTAGTGGTGAAAAAATAATTTTAAAAATCGTTCGGGAAATGAGTTTACTCCCTGCTTACTTTCTTTGTATACATTCGACTATACGGGATTTACGGGAAATCGCGGGTTTTCGGTTGCCGGCGATTAAACTGCTTTCATTCGGCGTCTCATCAAAAATGAAAATATTTTTGAAAACTACAAGTCTCATGGGTTTTAGTGGTGAAAAAATAATTTTAAAAATCGTTCGGGAAATGAGTTTACTCCCTGCTTACTTTCTTTGTATACATTCGACTATACGGGATTTACGGGAAATCGCGGGTTTTCGGTTGCCGGCGATTAAACTGCTTTCATTCGGCGTCTCATCAAAAATGAAAATATTTTTGAAAACTACAAGTCTCATGGGTTTTAGTGGTGAAAAAATAATTTTAAAAATCGTTCGGGAAATGAGTTTACTCCCTGCTTACTTTCTTTGTATACATTCGACTATACGGGATTTACGGGAAATCGCGGGTTTTCGGTTGCCGGCGATTAAACTGCTTTCATTCGGCGTCTCATCAAAAATGAAAATATTTTTGAAAACTACAAGTCTCATGGGTTTTAGTGGTGAAAAAATAATTTTAAAAATCGTTCGGGAAATGAGTTTACTCCCTGCTTACTTTCTTTGTATACATTCGACTATACGGGATTTACGGGAAATCGCGGGTTTTCGGTTGCCGGCGATTAAACTGCTTTCATTCGGCGTCTCATCAAAAATGAAAATATTTTTGAAAACTACAAGTCTCATGGGTTTTAGTGGTGAAAAAATAATTTTAAAAATCGTTCGGGAAATGAGTTTACTCCCTGCTTACTTTCTTTGTATACATTCGACTATACGGGATTTACGGGAAATCGCGGGTTTTCGGTTGCCGGCGATTAAACTGCTTTCATTCGGCGTCTCATCAAAAATGAAAATATTTTTGAAAACTACAAGTCTCATGGGTTTTAGTGGTGAAAAAATAATTTTAAAAATCGTTCGGGAAATGAGTTTACTCCCTGCTTACTTTCTTTGTATACATTCGACTATACGGGATTTACGGGAAATCGCGGGTTTTCGGTTGCCGGCGATTAAACTGCTTTCATTCGGCGTCTCATCAAAAATGAAAATATTTTTGAAAACTACAAGTCTCATGGGTTTTAGTGGTGAAAAAATAATTTTAAAAATCGTTCGGGAAATGAGTTTACTCCCTGCTTACTTTCTTTGTATACATTCGACTATACGGGATTTACGGGAAATCGCGGGTTTTCGGTTGCCGGCGATTAAACTGCTTTCATTCGGCGTCTCATCAAAAATGAAAATATTTTTGAAAACTACAAGTCTCATGGGTTTTAGTGGTGAAAAAATAATTTTAAAAATCGTTCGGGAAATGAGTTTACTCCCTGCTTACTTTCTTTGTATACATTCGACTATACGGGATTTACGGGAAATCGCGGGTTTTCGGTTGCCGGCGATTAAACTGCTTTCATTCGGCGTCTCATCAAAAATGAAAATATTTTTGAAAACTACAAGTCTCATGGGTTTTAGTGGTGAAAAAATAATTTTAAAAATCGTTCGGGAAATGAGTTTACTCCCTGCTTACTTTCTTTGTATACATTCGACTATACGGGATTTACGGGAAATCGCGGGTTTTCGGTTGCCGGCGATTAAACTGCTTTCATTCGGCGTCTCATCAAAAATGAAAATATTTTTGAAAACTACAAGTCTCATGGGTTTTAGTGGTGAAAAAATAATTTTAAAAATCGTTCGGGAAATGAGTTTACTCCCTGCTTACTTTCTTTGTATACATTCGACTATACGGGATTTACGGGAAATCGCGGGTTTTCGGTTGCCGGCGATTAAACTGCTTTCATTCGGCGTCTCATCAAAAATGAAAATATTTTTGAAAACTACAAGTCTCATGGGTTTTAGTGGTGAAAAAATAATTTTAAAAATCGTTCGGGAAATGAGTTTACTCCCTGCTTACTTTCTTTGTATACATTCGACTATACGGGATTTACGGGAAATCGCGGGTTTTCGGTTGCCGGCGATTAAACTGCTTTCATTCGGCGTCTCATCAAAAATGAAAATATTTTTGAAAACTACAAGTCTCATGGGTTTTAGTGGTGAAAAAATAATTTTAAAAATCGTTCGGGAAATGAGTTTACTCCCTGCTTACTTTCTTTGTATACATTCGACTATACGGGATTTACGGGAAATCGCGGGTTTTCGGTTGCCGGCGATTAAACTGCTTTCATTCGGCGTCTCATCAAAAATGAAAATATTTTTGAAAACTACAAGTCTCATGGGTTTTAGTGGTGAAAAAATAATTTTAAAAATCGTTCGGGAAATGAGTTTACTCCCTGCTTACTTTCTTTGTATACATTCGACTATACGGGATTTACGGGAAATCGCGGGTTTTCGGTTGCCGGCGATTAAACTGCTTTCATTCGGCGTCTCATCAAAAATGAAAATATTTTTGAAAACTACAAGTCTCATGGGTTTTAGTGGTGAAAAAATAATTTTAAAAATCGTTCGGGAAATGAGTTTACTCCCTGCTTACTTTCTTTGTATACATTCGACTATACGGGATTTACGGGAAATCGCGGGTTTTCGGTTGCCGGCGATTAAACTGCTTTCATTCGGCGTCTCATCAAAAATGAAAATATTTTTGAAAACTACAAGTCTCATGGGTTTTAGTGGTGAAAAAATAATTTTAAAAATCGTTCGGGAAATGAGTTTACTCCCTGCTTACTTTCTTTGTATACATTCGACTATACGGGATTTACGGGAAATCGCGGGTTTTCGGTTGCCGGCGATTAAACTGCTTTCATTCGGCGTCTCATCAAAAATGAAAATATTTTTGAAAACTACAAGTCTCATGGGTTTTAGTGGTGAAAAAATAATTTTAAAAATCGTTCGGGAAATGAGTTTACTCCCTGCTTACTTTCTTTGTATACATTCGACTATACGGGATTTACGGGAAATCGCGGGTTTTCGGTTGCCGGCGATTAAACTGCTTTCATTCGGCGTCTCATCAAAAATGAAAATATTTTTGAAAACTACAAGTCTCATGGGTTTTAGTGGTGAAAAAATAATTTTAAAAATCGTTCGGGAAATGAGTTTACTCCCTGCTTACTTTCTTTGTATACATTCGACTATACGGGATTTACGGGAAATCGCGGGTTTTCGGTTGCCGGCGATTAAACTGCTTTCATTCGGCGTCTCATCAAAAATGAAAATATTTTTGAAAACTACAAGTCTCATGGGTTTTAGTGGTGAAAAAATAATTTTAAAAATCGTTCGGGAAATGAGTTTACTCCCTGCTTACTTTCTTTGTATACATTCGACTATACGGGATTTACGGGAAATCGCGGGTTTTCGGTTGCCGGCGATTAAACTGCTTTCATTCGGCGTCTCATCAAAAATGAAAATATTTTTGAAAACTACAAGTCTCATGGGTTTTAGTGGTGAAAAAATAATTTTAAAAATCGTTCGGGAAATGAGTTTACTCCCTGCTTACTTTCTTTGTATACATTCGACTATACGGGATTTACGGGAAATCGCGGGTTTTCGGTTGCCGGCGATTAAACTGCTTTCATTCGGCGTCTCATCAAAAATGAAAATATTTTTGAAAACTACAAGTCTCATGGGTTTTAGTGGTGAAAAAATAATTTTAAAAATCGTTCGGGAAATGAGTTTACTCCCTGCTTACTTTCTTTGTATACATTCGACTATACGGGATTTACGGGAAATCGCGGGTTTTCGGTTGCCGGCGATTAAACTGCTTTCATTCGGCGTCTCATCAAAAATGAAAATATTTTTGAAAACTACAAGTCTCATGGGTTTTAGTGGTGAAAAAATAATTTTAAAAATCGTTCGGGAAATGAGTTTACTCCCTGCTTACTTTCTTTGTATACATTCGACTATACGGGATTTACGGGAAATCGCGGGTTTTCGGTTGCCGGCGATTAAACTGCTTTCATTCGGCGTCTCATCAAAAATGAAAATATTTTTGAAAACTACAAGTCTCATGGGTTTTAGTGGTGAAAAAATAATTTTAAAAATCGTTCGGGAAATGAGTTTACTCCCTGCTTACTTTCTTTGTATACATTCGACTATACGGGATTTACGGGAAATCGCGGGTTTTCGGTTGCCGGCGATTAAACTGCTTTCATTCGGCGTCTCATCAAAAATGAAAATATTTTTGAAAACTACAAGTCTCATGGGTTTTAGTGGTGAAAAAATAATTTTAAAAATCGTTCGGGAAATGAGTTTACTCCCTGCTTACTTTCTTTGTATACATTCGACTATACGGGATTTACGGGAAATCGCGGGTTTTCGGTTGCCGGCGATTAAACTGCTTTCATTCGGCGTCTCATCAAAAATGAAAATATTTTTGAAAACTACAAGTCTCATGGGTTTTAGTGGTGAAAAAATAATTTTAAAAATCGTTCGGGAAATGAGTTTACTCCCTGCTTACTTTCTTTGTATACATTCGACTATACGGGATTTACGGGAAATCGCGGGTTTTCGGTTGCCGGCGATTAAACTGCTTTCATTCGGCGTCTCATCAAAAATGAAAATATTTTTGAAAACTACAAGTCTCATGGGTTTTAGTGGTGAAAAAATAATTTTAAAAATCGTTCGGGAAATGAGTTTACTCCCTGCTTACTTTCTTTGTATACATTCGACTATACGGGATTTACGGGAAATCGCGGGTTTTCGGTTGCCGGCGATTAAACTGCTTTCATTCGGCGTCTCATCAAAAATGAAAATATTTTTGAAAACTACAAGTCTCATGGGTTTTAGTGGTGAAAAAATAATTTTAAAAATCGTTCGGGAAATGAGTTTACTCCCTGCTTACTTTCTTTGTATACATTCGACTATACGGGATTTACGGGAAATCGCGGGTTTTCGGTTGCCGGCGATTAAACTGCTTTCATTCGGCGTCTCATCAAAAATGAAAATATTTTTGAAAACTACAAGTCTCATGGGTTTTAGTGGTGAAAAAATAATTTTAAAAATCGTTCGGGAAATGAGTTTACTCCCTGCTTACTTTCTTTGTATACATTCGACTATACGGGATTTACGGGAAATCGCGGGTTTTCGGTTGCCGGCGATTAAACTGCTTTCATTCGGCGTCTCATCAAAAATGAAAATATTTTTGAAAACTACAAGTCTCATGGGTTTTAGTGGTGAAAAAATAATTTTAAAAATCGTTCGGGAAATGAGTTTACTCCCTGCTTACTTTCTTTGTATACATTCGACTATACGGGATTTACGGGAAATCGCGGGTTTTCGGTTGCCGGCGATTAAACTGCTTTCATTCGGCGTCTCATCAAAAATGAAAATATTTTTGAAAACTACAAGTCTCATGGGTTTTAGTGGTGAAAAAATAATTTTAAAAATCGTTCGGGAAATGAGTTTACTCCCTGCTTACTTTCTTTGTATACATTCGACTATACGGGATTTACGGGAAATCGCGGGTTTTCGGTTGCCGGCGATTAAACTGCTTTCATTCGGCGTCTCATCAAAAATGAAAATATTTTTGAAAACTACAAGTCTCATGGGTTTTAGTGGTGAAAAAATAATTTTAAAAATCGTTCGGGAAATGAGTTTACTCCCTGCTTACTTTCTTTGTATACATTCGACTATACGGGATTTACGGGAAATCGCGGGTTTTCGGTTGCCGGCGATTAAACTGCTTTCATTCGGCGTCTCATCAAAAATGAAAATATTTTTGAAAACTACAAGTCTCATGGGTTTTAGTGGTGAAAAAATAATTTTAAAAATCGTTCGGGAAATGAGTTTACTCCCTGCTTACTTTCTTTGTATACATTCGACTATACGGGATTTACGGGAAATCGCGGGTTTTCGGTTGCCGGCGATTAAACTGCTTTCATTCGGCGTCTCATCAAAAATGAAAATATTTTTGAAAACTACAAGTCTCATGGGTTTTAGTGGTGAAAAAATAATTTTAAAAATCGTTCGGGAAATGAGTTTACTCCCTGCTTACTTTCTTTGTATACATTCGACTATACGGGATTTACGGGAAATCGCGGGTTTTCGGTTGCCGGCGATTAAACTGCTTTCATTCGGCGTCTCATCAAAAATGAAAATATTTTTGAAAACTACAAGTCTCATGGGTTTTAGTGGTGAAAAAATAATTTTAAAAATCGTTCGGGAAATGAGTTTACTCCCTGCTTACTTTCTTTGTATACATTCGACTATACGGGATTTACGGGAAATCGCGGGTTTTCGGTTGCCGGCGATTAAACTGCTTTCATTCGGCGTCTCATCAAAAATGAAAATATTTTTGAAAACTACAAGTCTCATGGGTTTTAGTGGTGAAAAAATAATTTTAAAAATCGTTCGGGAAATGAGTTTACTCCCTGCTTACTTTCTTTGTATACATTCGACTATACGGGATTTACGGGAAATCGCGGGTTTTCGGTTGCCGGCGATTAAACTGCTTTCATTCGGCGTCTCATCAAAAATGAAAATATTTTTGAAAACTACAAGTCTCATGGGTTTTAGTGGTGAAAAAATAATTTTAAAAATCGTTCGGGAAATGAGTTTACTCCCTGCTTACTTTCTTTGTATACATTCGACTATACGGGATTTACGGGAAATCGCGGGTTTTCGGTTGCCGGCGATTAAACTGCTTTCATTCGGCGTCTCATCAAAAATGAAAATATTTTTGAAAACTACAAGTCTCATGGGTTTTAGTGGTGAAAAAATAATTTTAAAAATCGTTCGGGAAATGAGTTTACTCCCTGCTTACTTTCTTTGTATACATTCGACTATACGGGATTTACGGGAAATCGCGGGTTTTCGGTTGCCGGCGATTAAACTGCTTTCATTCGGCGTCTCATCAAAAATGAAAATATTTTTGAAAACTACAAGTCTCATGGGTTTTAGTGGTGAAAAAATAATTTTAAAAATCGTTCGGGAAATGAGTTTACTCCCTGCTTACTTTCTTTGTATACATTCGACTATACGGCCGAGGATTTACGGGAAATCGCGGGTTTTCGGTTGCCGGCGATTAAACTGCTTTCATTCGGCGTCTCATCAAAAATGAAAATATTTTTGAAAACTACAAGTCTCATGGGTTTTAGTGGTGAAAAAATAATTTTAAAAATCGTTCGGGAAATGAGTTTACTCCCTGCTTACTTTCTTTGTATACATTCGACTATACGGCCGACGGGATTTACGGGAAATCGCGGGTTTTCGGTTGCCGGCGATTAAACTGCTTTCATTCGGCGTCTCATCAAAAATGAAAATATTTTTGAAAACTACAAGTCTCATGGGTTTTAGTGGTGAAAAAATAATTTTAAAAATCGTTCGGGAAATGAGTTTACTCCCTGCTTACTTTCTTTGTATACATTCGACTATACGAGGATTTACGGGAAATCGCGGGTTTTCGGTTGCCGGCGATTAAACTGCTTTCATTCGGCGTCTCATCAAAAATGAAAATATTTTTGAAAACTACAAGTCTCATGGGTTTTAGTGGTGAAAAAATAATTTTAAAAATCGTTCGGGAAATGAGTTTACTCCCTGCTTACTTTCTTTGTATACATTCGACTATACGGGATTTACGGGAAATCGCGGGTTTTCGGTTGCCGGCGATTAAACTGCTTTCATTCGGCGTCTCATCAAAAATGAAAATATTTTTGAAAACTACAAGTCTCATGGGTTTTAGTGGTGAAAAAATAATTTTAAAAATCGTTCGGGAAATGAGTTTACTCCCTGCTTACTTTCTTTGTATACATTCGACTATACGGGATTTACGGGAAATCGCGGGTTTTCGGTTGCCGGCGATTAAACTGCTTTCATTCGGCGTCTCATCAAAAATGAAAATATTTTTGAAAACTACAAGTCTCATGGGTTTTAGTGGTGAAAAAATAATTTTAAAAATCGTTCGGGAAATGAGTTTACTCCCTGCTTACTTTCTTTGTATACATTCGACTATACGGGATTTACGGGAAATCGCGGGTTTTCGGTTGCCGGCGATTAAACTGCTTTCATTCGGCGTCTCATCAAAAATGAAAATATTTTTGAAAACTACAAGTCTCATGGGTTTTAGTGGTGAAAAAATAATTTTAAAAATCGTTCGGGAAATGAGTTTACTCCCTGCTTACTTTCTTTGTATACATTCGACTATACGGGATTTACGGGAAATCGCGGGTTTTCGGTTGCCGGCGATTAAACTGCTTTCATTCGGCGTCTCATCAAAAATGAAAATATTTTTGAAAACTACAAGTCTCATGGGTTTTAGTGGTGAAAAAATAATTTTAAAAATCGTTCGGGAAATGAGTTTACTCCCTGCTTACTTTCTTTGTATACATTCGACTATACGGGATTTACGGGAAATCGCGGGTTTTCGGTTGCCGGCGATTAAACTGCTTTCATTCGGCGTCTCATCAAAAATGAAAATATTTTTGAAAACTACAAGTCTCATGGGTTTTAGTGGTGAAAAAATAATTTTAAAAATCGTTCGGGAAATGAGTTTACTCCCTGCTTACTTTCTTTGTATACATTCGACTATACGGGATTTACGGGAAATCGCGGGTTTTCGGTTGCCGGCGATTAAACTGCTTTCATTCGGCGTCTCATCAAAAATGAAAATATTTTTGAAAACTACAAGTCTCATGGGTTTTAGTGGTGAAAAAATAATTTTAAAAATCGTTCGGGAAATGAGTTTACTCCCTTACTTTCTTTGTATACATTCGACTATACGGGATTTACGGGAAATCGCGGGTTTTCGGTTGCCGGCGATTAAACTGCTTTCATTCGGCGTCTCATCAAAAATGAAAATATTTTTGAAAACTACAAGTCTCATGGGTTTTAGTGGTGAAAAAATAATTTTAAAAATCGTTCGGGAAATGAGTTTACTCCCTGCTTACTTTCTTTGTATACATTCACTATACGACGGGATTTACGGGAAATCGCGGGTTTTCGGTTGCCGGCGATTAAACTGCTTTCATTCGGCGTCTCATCAAAAATGAAAATATTTTTGAAAACTACAAGTCTCATGGGTTTTAGTGGTGAAAAAATAATTTTAAAAATCGTTCGGGAAATGAGTTTACTCCCTGCTTACTTTCTTTGTATACATTCACTATACGGGCCGACGGATTTACGGGAAATCGCGGGTTTTCGGTTGCCGGCGATTAAACTGCTTTCATTCGGCGTCTCATCAAAAATGAAAATATTTTTGAAAACTACAAGTCTCATGGGTTTTAGTGGTGAAAAAATAATTTTAAAAATCGTTCGGGAAATGAGTTTACTCCCTGCTTACTTTCTTTGTATACATTCACTATACGGGCCGACGGGATTTACGGGAAATCGCGGGTTTTCGGTTGCCGGCGATTAAACTGCTTTCATTCGGCGTCTCATCAAAAATGAAAAATTTTTTAAAACTACAAGTCTCATGGGTTTTAGTGGTGAAAAAATAATTTTAAAA